>VXBB01009758.1:1651147-1680375 GCA_013399915.1 Illadopsis cleaveri
TTTTCCTGATAACCAACCTAAACCTCCCCTGACACAACTTCAGACTGTTCCCTTGGGTCCTGTCATATCACCAGATATGAGGGAGTTGCAGACTGCAGTGAGGTTTCCCCTCAGTCTCTTCTCCAAACTGAACAGACCAGGTGACCTCGGCCACTCCTCATCCTTCTTCCTTTCCAGAAACCTTCACCTTTCACCTTACCCTTCACCATCCTCATGGCCTTCCCTTTGGGTACTCTCTAACAGCTTATTATTTTTTTATATATTGGGATGCCCGAAACTGCCCCCAGCACTTGAAGTGAGGCTGCCCCAGTCCAGAGCAGAGCAGGACNACTCTGCTCCCCCAAGCCCATCTCAGCAGCAACAAAGGTATCACAGTGTGGTGGTGACCTATCCTATGCTTTTTAAAGTAATCTTAGCTTTTTCTAATTTTTCTTTTCTTTTCTTTCTTTCTTTNTAGGACACCCAGGTCCCCTCCTGCAGCACTTATTTGCAGCATCTCATTCCCCAACACTGTACATCCAGTGTTGCCCCATCCCAGGTGCAGGATCTAGCACTTTTCCATGTTAAATTTCATATGGTTGGTGATTTCCCAGTCTTCTAATTTGTCGAGGTCTCTCTAGCGGCAGTTTGACTCCCTGTAACTGACGGACTCTATGAAATATAGTTATGATATACTTTGAGTAATCCCCACATTTGATACAACATCTGTATTGGACAAGAGAGGTGACGATTGAGAGCACCAGGAAAGTGTTAATTTTCTTTGGTTAAACTTAAGGTTTCAGTGTCTGCTACACAGGAGTGCAAGTTGCAACCTAAACATATTTTGTTCTTAGTCTGTAATAAATGCCTGAGCAGGCAATTTTGTGTATATATAGTTTTCTCAATAGTGTTAGATAAAAGTTTACCCAGCCTATGTGGAATCCTCAAAAGTATGATCAGCAGATTCTGCAGTCACTTCTTTTTCAATACATTATGCAAACTCTTTGGAAAGGAGATTAGTTTCTTCCCAAATAGCAATGAGATGTTGTTTCATTAAAACAAGTTAATGAATTACTGAAGCAGCATTTTGTGGGCAAAGTTTGAAAAGACTTTTTTCACACTATTAGTGATTACAGACTAATATCTAAAGTAGCTTCTCAGTTTTGAAATGCTGACTTTACACATTGCTTCCACAATCAATTGAAATACTGTAGATCTAAGTCATAGAAATGTCACCTAAATGGTAGCATTTCCAGAAAGTGAAGTTGAGTTTGGATTATGCTCTAAAAATATGAAATATAGGTCTAAACCCTAAGCATACCCAAGTTTTCAGGCTGAACTCCAGACAATACTAGAAAATATAGGTCTATACTCAGCTCTTGTCATTCAAAATAAGACAGAATTATTTTATTCACACGTTCTTCTAATGTTCCATTCAATTATCTTTCTTTTGTGTTTCTGACAATATGTTTAGCTATCCAAGCTTTTAGCTACTCAGTATTACTTCGAATCGAATCTGTGTTTAGGCCTTTCAAAGGAAATTGTTAAAACTGAAGTTAAGCCACAAGCTTATTCTTAAGGCTGATTGCACCCAGGGCTGCAATGATTACAAGATAGATCCTCTTCATGTGGAGTTGATTTGATACATTAATGTTTTGGCCTCCAGAGAAAATGATCTGCAAATTTTTGGTGTTAAGACAAGATTTTACCTTGAAGCACATATTACGTGTTGTGGAAGATCAAGACTTGCTGTGATCCAGGAGGCTGCTTTTTAATTCAAGGACCAATGCATACCAGTTTTCTGTTAGTACAAAATTCTTGTTTGTCATAGTATCTTATGTATCCTACACACCAGACTATTTATCTGTTCTCTATTAAATAATTGCATCAACTGGCTTTTATCTCCTAACTCCAGAGATAAGAAAGAACAGATTCACTTTTAATTGTAAGTAAACTTTCATCCTTTCTGTAATTGTCAGTTAGAAAGCACTATAACCACACACTACCAGAAACCAAGTATTCCATTAAATATACATCAGACAGACTAAAATATAGGTTTTAAGCTTCTAGAATCTACAGCAGTTTAAATTATGTTTTGATCAAATGTGTAGAGCACACACTTGTAGTTGGTAATTTACTTGCAAAATATTTGGAGAAATGTAAGTTTTTATCTATCTTCTCCATTACACTGATAAAACACCTTTACACTCTCAGTGGATTTATATAATCTTCATAGAATACCATGTCTTTTGTACCATTAAATCTATATACTGTTTTTAAATTACATCTCTGCATTAATTAGACTCCTTGACTATTAGAACACAATGCTAATATATTGTTCTTATAAGCAATACGAAACTTATTGACATACACGATTTTTGAGAAAAAAGTTCCTTAAAAATATTCTTGCAGTGGTAAAATCTGTTATAACAGGGCATATCTCTTTATCTCTTCAATTAAGTTTAGATTTGAAGACTAATGTCACAAGTTTGTGCATGTCTCAGGATGTTTTCATATGACCTGGTGTGAACGAATTCTAAAGACCACTGCAGGATTCAGTGTACTGATGCAGAACTGCAATTTAAAGCAGCAGCAAGGTCATTAAGGGTTATTCGTCAATCTTCCCTAATGAGCTGCTCAGCCTTTTCAGCATTCATGTGTGTTGCTGCTGACACAGGTCTCCCAGATCATGGTTTGTCACAATTGCTAGTCTCACCTGACTTGAAATGTTTCAGCCATCTGTACACATTTCTCAGTTTCATGGCTTCAACCTTGTACAGTTTGCATATTCTTATAGGTCTCTTTACTGCCTGAACTCTCACTCTGTAAAATTTCTTTCCTTACACATTGCTGTATCTGATGTATACACTTATATCCCTTACAATGTTCAGTTCACTGGAACTCAAACCACTGCTTTAGAGACCCTCGAGAGCTGAGAAGATATGCATGCAGAGTCCTGCAAATACTTATCTCTGAAAACATTGAGAAGATTTTTTGTCTCATTTTAATGTTAAAAGGCTTATGACACTCAAATCTTAATAGATCTGTTGGCAGCTAAATACCACAGTGCCACTTGCTCTTTCATTTCTCCCCCTGCCTACTCTCCAGGTTGGACAGGGAGGAGAACTGGAAAAGAAAACAGAAAACTCCTGGACTGAGGTAGAAAAAAATTAATAATTAAGATAAATTAAATATAATAATAACAGCAATAGTTGTAATGAGAAGCAGGGCAGAGAGAGAAAGGAATAAAATCCAGAAGAAACAAGAGATGCACAATACAATTGCTCACTACCTGCTGACCGGTACTCAGCCTCTGAGTACTGTCCCTGAGCCAGCTGTTCCTGAGCTCTCTGAGTCAAGTCCTCCAAGTTACTGAGGTTGTTGTCCTGTGGCATGGAATACTGCTTTGGCCAGGTCTGGTAAGCTGTCCTGGCTATGGTCCCTCACAGCTTCTTGTGCCCCTGCTCAGTGGCAGAGTATGGGGAACTGAAAAATCCTTGGCTCTACTGGGTGACCACTGCAACATCAGTGTGTTATCAACATCCTTTTCCTACTGAATCCCAAACTCAGCACTGTATAGGCTACTAAGAAGAGGAAGAGAATGAACTCTATCCCAGGCCAAACAAGGGCACATGATTGAGCTGAGTGACCCATGGTGCAGTGGCCTCATATTCCTATAAATCTATTTTATGCAAATTGACCATCACAACCACTCTAAATTATAATATTAAAAAGGAACACATGCCAGATTGTTAATCAACATTTTTTGGACGGGTAAAAGAATCAAGAGGTTGCTAGAAACCAAATAATAAAACTAAAGAAAATAGTTCTGGAACCACAGAAACTGAAACTAAATAAATAAATGAAAAAAAAAAGCGCTATATAAAAAAGATATAAATAAATAAACCGAAACCAAACAAAATATGCCAACTACAGCCTCAAGAAGACAAAAATACATTGAAGAGAAAGATTCATTTCAAAGACCTTGATTTGTTTCAAATTTTCACTCAAAGAGAAGGTATGGGAGAGAGGAGGGAGAAAACCTTCTAAAGGGTGCTGGAGGCAGAGAAGCTGATGTTACATATACATGTCAGCTCATATGTTTCCTTTTTATTTTTTATTATTGGTGTTCTACATGAAGACTAGCTCAATTTTAATTTTATTAGTGAAAATAGAACAGATTTTATATTTCCCAGGTGAAATGCATTATCAATTAAAAAAAAAAAAGGAAGAATAAAGAACTTAAAACCTAACATTCCTCATCCAGCTCCCACTGTTAAAGTCTGTGACCAAGCTACCAGTAATTCAGATATTTGTATATGCTTCCACAGACGTATACTGGTTTTATTGGTATGCGTTCCCTTAATAGTATAATCTAAATGCATTTTACTTGATAAGTTTTTATGCAGATCTTACAACACATTTTTCTACCACATGTTGGAACATTTGCGCAAAAAAAAATTCCCATCTTTATGTTTGAAATTTATGGGAACACAATTAAAATGAGAGGGGTCCAAAGGTATCAAGATAATTACATTTTTCTAATCTTACTAAACAAGATAAATTACCTGCAGGCCCTCTTATAAAAGATGAAATCTTCATAATAAGTGAATTAATCAAGCAGCAGCTTGCTACTGCACATGCATTTATAACAGGAATGATTCAAAGACTTATTTTATGGGGAAATTAATGGAAACAGGCTTTTCATTCTTCTGCACCAATTGAAAACCTCAGCAACCAGCTGCCCACTTGTCAAGAAAACAGAAAGAAGCTGGAAACAAAGATAAATAAAAACACCTTTTTCCTGGCACTTTTGAAGAGAAAAAGCAGCTCTCATTTACAGCAGCCATCTGTTTGTTATTTAATATGGGTGAATTACATGCTGTAATGAGTTTGTTTCTGCATCACTCAGTGCAATGGAACACAAGTTCACTCTCATAATGTGCAGCAGTTTTTAAAAGCTAATCATTTAATTGGACACAATAGTCAATGACAAATGGAGATGTAAAAACTCAGCCAGCTGTAGAGTGAATATGTAATCATTGTGAAATCATATTATTTTACATGCATGAAGACTCTTTAATAGTGGCTGATGTTGGTCAGCACTACCGGCTGAAGAATGGAAGAAACATGATGAAAAGCAGCATTTCAAAGCCATTCTTTATATAATTGGGGTATATTCAGGCACATGCTGTATCTGCCATTAAGTTTTGGTACTTTATCATGTCTGAATCATTTAGTGGCCTCTCCCAATTTTTGTTTACATTTGCTTTCAACATTTATGGTTCAGTAGGTATGATCTACAGTTTGTTGGGAGTCATCTGACTAGTTCTCTTCAAACTGCCTTATAGCTCCCACTGACTTGCTGCTTGTTTTATTTATAATGCTACACTAAAATAAACACAGAAAAGTGGAAGAAATGAATCTCAGGGATAAAAATGGATTCAGGTAATCTAGACTTTTGTTTAGAAGGTTTCTATCTTGTGGTAAGGGATTTATCTGTTTTCACAACTTCTTGAGGGAGCAAAGAAATAATTTTTCTTTGGTTGTGTCATAGATTCAGCCAATCTGTGAGCTTTAGCCAGATTCAGTAGATGTAACATTTTTCTGATGTACTAACTTTATGAATTCTTCACTTCTGAAGACTGAGTAAGCATAATATTTTGGCTTCAAAATACAGCAAGAAAAGCAAGTTTAATGCTGATGTATACCTCTGGATGAGGCAGGACAAATCTGCTTTCTTTTTTTTAACCATTAAGAGACGCCATCTTGAACAAGGATTCAATTTTTATTAAAAGATTCAAAGTTCTAAAGAGATTAGAGGAATAAAACCAGCTTTCTGCTAACATTTCTGAATGTGTACTGCTGTCCAGTGTCTCATTTTGTTGCATAATGGCCTGTGTACTGTAAGGCAATATAAACAGATACATTCAATAAGTTTTAAAATATGAAGAGGTAAGACGTGAAAAACAATACTCATATGTAAAGTTGAAGCAATTCAGTTTATTTCCTCCCTCAACATTTTAAGGAGTTCAAGACAGAGGAAAATTCCCTCAAGGAATGAAAAAATATCACCTCAGCAGCTTAGGGAGAGGGTACTGAAAATAACAGGGGTTTAAGTACCTAGAAAACAAGGGAGAATGTGAAGCTACAGAGTAGAAAAGTGACACGTCTCCTTAGACATAGAGAAAACGTGGAAAACCAGCTTACTCATGCCAAAAACATTCCCTCAGAACATACAATAAAGAGAAATACAAATAATGCAAATTGGAAAAGCTTTTGAAGTACTCATCACAAACACAATTAGTAGGGAGGAAATGTCACATGATTCCTAGTGGATGACTAAAAAGGTGGAAAGCAGAGCAAATTACCAAGTATTTTCAAAAACAAGATATGGAACTCATGCTAACAAGAGCCAAACATGGTAAACTTATTAATGGTGCACATAGGGTCAAAGGCAGAATCACTTGGATAGAGCAAGTAGCAGTTAGAATTGCACTGTCGGAAGAAAAGCCAAATCTGTAGTAACTCCCATGTAGCTGACTTACTTTCCTTAAAGACAGCAAGGAGAAGTTCTTCATTTAATGCAGACAAGCTGAACAGTTACACCACTTCTCCCCCACCTACTGCAACCTTATGCAGTGCTACAGGGCTTCTGCTGCTTCTAAAACTCAGTCCCTTCATCTGTAATCCTGTTGTATCCAGTAACAGCAGTAACAAGAGACTAAATATAACACTTTTAGTAGAGGGTGGATGGAGCGTAAAAGTAAGTTGTATCTGTATAAAAGGAATATGGGTTTGAACTTTAATATGGAAGGTGAAAAGTGATTACATGGATATGGTGTGAAGAAGAAGGCTGTGTGTTTTGCACAGTGCAGCCTGACCTTCAGATCTGAATCTACAGGTGTTGTGTTCCCTCCAGCTCTGGAGAGAAGCTATAAAAACTATATTCATAAGAGCAAAATGACCAGTTTCAGAAAACTAATGTCTCTCATGTTTTGGTTTTAATTCTAGATTCCGAATTTTGAGGAAATAGTCATTAGGATTTCTGTTCATGTCATCATCTATCTTTTTTTTTTTCCTACAAGAGAAATAAAGTGGTAACACAGTGTTATCTGAGCTGATGTCCTCACCCATTCCACAATGATACCAAATCTGTGTATTACTTAGAAAGTTTACCTGAAGGTTGAAAGGCACAGAAGGCACCTACATGTTTCATGAGAATTTCATTTCAGGAAAAAAATAATGCTAATACCAATCACAATAGAAAAATTCTTAACAAAAGGAATACCAACAGTTCTATTAGGATTACCCATTTTAATTTCAAGGAATATCGCTTATTGGAGAAATTATAAGGAATCACTGTTCATCAAATACGGAACTGAACTTTACTGGCAAGCCATCTGCATACACTGGATGAATGTAAATGGTGGCAGATATCACTAGGTCTTATTTCATATTGACAGAACAGAAATGTAAGTGAAAGTACGTGATTTTTCAAATGAAATTGGCAGCAATAAAACTGTGTTACTCATAGGTTATAAAACTCTGTATCATTGTGTCCTTTCCTTGTTTTGTTCAGACAGCCATGTAAGACTATTCAAACAATGCCCATTTTTCATAGGGCAATGTATTTCACCAGATTAATTTAGACTTCATCAGATAAATTTAATCTTTGAACTTGTTTCTGAGAATTTCATGCTGAAGAAAATATCCTATAAAAAGATTCCTATGTCAAATTAAAAAATTATATCTAATAATTTCCCCATTTCTTTTAAAATAATTTTCAAATCAAAACATATACTTTATGTAATTTGCCTTGGAATTTTTAATTTCTCCTTTTCTCCATTTTCTGTTCTTTTTTTTTTCTGTCAATTCTGCATGGACAAGAAGTCACTAATAAAGTGCTTTACTCCCACATACTTCTAACTTCTGCTGGTAGCTATTATATTTGATATCAAAGAATGTCAAACAAAAAAGGTAATCTTCCCTGAAGTGAAATCTTAGAACACCAAGATGAAAAAAGTCCCTGTAAGTTGTCGAGAGCTGAGCACCAATGAGCCTCAAATATTTCAGTTGTCTCCATCATAAACCTAAATAGGTTCTTTTTAGGTAATAAAAGACATTAAGATTTCCTCAGAAATCCTGATGGAAATCTTGCACGCTAACAATAGAGATTCCTGTACTTTTTAATCATTCACACTTTTAGAACTGATGGCCATGACTGCCAGTCACTCCCTGAAGTTATTTGTAGGTAATATAGCAGACAGCAATGTTTTGTCAAAGCTGTGCAGAGATGCTTGTGAACCTCTGCCCCCACTGAAACTGACTTTAATCTATCCACATCTAAGTAAGAAAGCTTTTACTTTTTGTCTCTGTTACTCGACCTTAGCATAGATATACGAGGAGAATGATAAGAGTACAGAGATACACAAAGAGTGTTCCATTTGTGAAGCTTCAGGTATAGGTCAATGGTGGGTAGCACGGCCTTTGTATAAACATCAGATTAGACCATTATGCTCTTGGGTGCAATTCAATGCAGTTCTAAGAAGTGGTGAGATATGAGCTGATCTTGGTGCTCATTTCTGACACTTGATACTGTTTAGGTGGCTTGATTTATAATCATGACAAAAATATCTTTAAAACTTAACAGCATTTTTAAAAACATTCGTATGTTTGAGCATACACTCGTGCTCTTGAGGAAAGTAAAAAGAATGGAGAGAGCTGGTGAAACAAGAAAGAAGCACAAGTTGATTTGCTGGGAAGAGAAAACCAAAAACAAGGCCAACATATAGTCTGCAAAAGTGGAAACATCTATTAGTTACTAGAATATGGAGCCATTTTCCCTCTAGGCAGTTTAACCATGCATCCAAGTATTGTAAATGATCCACTATATATTTTTAAAAACCTCCTGGAAATTTAATTCTTCTTACCAAATGTAGACATTGGCAATGCATACACTGGCATCACAAACAGAGGGTTTTTTTATAGTCAGTGAGTGACTAGTGCTCATCATTACTATTTGCTGTTTAAGACTTGCCCAAATATTCCAAGTTTTAAAAAACAGAGGCTTTTAAAGTGGATGCTGTCGGTATAAATGAGAAAATCCTTCTTCCTGAGTGCCTGAAATCGAATAGAAAGGCTACTAAGTAAGACTAAATAAAAGAGAGGCAACTGTCCATTTTTTTTTTTTTTTTTAATATTAATCTGAGACCAGCACCGAAACCAAAAACTTTGGAAGCCAAGTCATGCTTCAGAAATGGGCACTGGCTCATCCATTCCAAGATCTGTTGAGGTTGGTTTTATTAAGTAAAGCTGTGAATTTAACTTCTAGGCACCAACATCTCGACCATTTATGCTGTGTTGTTTTTCTAGTCAGTGAAGAGGAACTTACACAACTAAGGAGTGATTTATCTCGACCCAATGTAAACATCTAAAATGTGTCAGCTGAATTAATCCAAAAAGTGCCTGTTTCTGTTGCCTATTTATAAAAGCAGTTTAGACTAATTTAGAGGCAAGATGCGTCTCCTGTAGCTATCTCAAGTTATTTTAGAGAAATTCACAACGTAGAAATTATATACCCCAGCTCTAACTTTGCTGCAGTGTTAAAATCACTCAACTGAAGTGACAAACAAGTGCAGATCTTCTCCTTATCAGTGTGGATTTAAGTTCAAATTGGAAATCTGCGCTGTCAGGCTAGAAACAGATTATTTGAATTAAATGCAAGGAACTTTCTCCATTTCTCCATTTCTCCACATTCTCTACTTTTCTTTTTCCAGCTATGTGGCTAAGATGTAAATATTCATTCTACCAAATGCAAGGAGTTAGAGTAAGCAAGTTTTTTAGCTTGCTGAGGAGGACATTAGGCTAGAATGATCAGAAACCTGAAACTTGATCTGCAAATCTTATTATAGTTCTAATATTGTATACTTTTTTTACCCCCAAATGCAAAATACAGAGCCAGTTCCTTTATGGATCTGGGCCTTAAAATTAAAACCTGAACAAGCTGTGACTGGCAAGTCTCAATACAAGGGTGAAAAACAGCTTTTGCAGTCTCCAAAGGTTTGTTGCTGTTGAAATAATTTTTTCATTTTTGAGAAAATTAGATACTGATGAATCACCAACAGGAAGCTTGTCTAGAAAGACTGCTGTTTCTTAAGTGTTGTTTGGAAAAAAAAAATCAGAAGAGAGTTTAATGTATGTATTAAAATATGGTACATATTTTATTGCAGTTGATGTTACTGCTTATTATGAATCTGTAAAAAACAGAGCAAGCCTGTTCTAGATAAGTCAGTAGTAATGTTTTATGATATTTGAACTGACATTTTGCAGGCAGCGCAGATTCAATTAGATTAGCTATTTCAGTATCTTTTGAAAATTGTAAACGTTTCCTCAAAGTGTGCTTTATATATTGTGCATTATATGACATGATGTTACCTTTTAAATTCTGGTAAAATTCTAAACAAATGCAATCCTTTGTTTAGACAACAGTATGTGCTGCCTATAAACTTTCATGCCACCTGCATGAATCTGAAAGCAGAATTCATAATGACATGGACACTGCCTAATCTAGGGTAAATCTTCTACTCCCTTCTAGTGGGATCTTTATCAGCAATGACCCAGAATGACAACCAATCATTGGAACAAAAAGCTTGTATAGAGAGACTGAAACGTTCAGTGAGTCTGTCCTCCTCCCAGTTGATGGCTACATCTCTATTCTCAAAATGTTTCCAACTGAGTGTTTGGGCACATTATACTTTAGGCTTACACAGATGCAGAGAAAAGAGAGGCATTGTATTTCCATTCTCTGTGTCTTTATGTTTCTCTCCTTAGAACTACATGGACAGAATCTTAGCTAGTGTGAACATCTGCAGTCCTAAGCAGCCCACTCTGATGCATCTTTCTTGCTGTTATCTGCACAGAGGAATGCAGAGTTTTTGCATCCCAATTATTTTTAGAAGAATTTTTTCATAAACCAGACTGCTGTATACCTATACCTACTTGTGTTTGTATCTATCTTGACAAAGTATATTTTATAAAACCCTTTCAGTGCTGTTACAGAAAATTGTCATGAAGTTACCTCACAGTATTTTATTTCAACATATTTTATACCTCTGATCTCTGCCTTCAAATAATGTTCTTCTATTATAAATTTTGTTTAGATTCTTTATTGTTTAATGTGTTCTGAAAACATCCTGAATTACATTGTAATGATTTGTTCTCTGTCTTGTAATTGTTATGTTACAGGTGAAACTGTGGCTGACCATATGTAAGAGTAAGGAATGAATGAACAACCATATCCCCTCTGTCCTTCAGTGCCAGCATAATGAACCTTAAAACCTAGAAAAGAACATGGAGTGGCAAGTCAGATTTTCACTTGGGGTGAGTAATTCTAGGGGGTACTGAAAGCACATGCATGAGGCATACATGGAACTTCAATTCTGCTGTCTATAATATGCCAAACAGGGCAATTCACAAGGGGGAAGATAAGCCATGTACTACAGAAGGCAGCAGTAAAATGACTTCACCCTATAGCAAAGGGAAAGCTAAAAAAGAATTGCTTCTGTATGTCCCTGGGCTCATCCTAGCACAGGGCTAAGCTTAAAAACTTGGTTCTAGTCTCTTTGAGTTTTTAATCTGTTTCAGCTGCTTTGCCCTTGGAGTGAATGAATAAATTTTTCTGATGGAAACAGGGTGTCCAAGAATCTGTCTCACTAATGTGATTACTATAAACAGTAGTGAAATTTCATCTCAATAGTTTTTTTCAACAAATAGGAATTAAATAAAGCAAATAAAAAATAAGAATAAAATTATCAAAAAAATACAGAAGTTAAAGGAGAGCAGGAATAACAAATAAAAAATGAAAAAGAAAAAAGCAGAATCAATAGACATGCTGATCTGCTCAGTTTTATGATGGAACTGGGGATATGAGCTGCATTTGGGCTATTTCATGTCTGTAGTTATAATGGAGAGATGATATAGACTACAGTAATACAGCATTTATACATGTGAGTGTCTCATAAGTTATTAGTACCAGAAGCCATAATGAGTTATGTCACACTACTGTTACATAGCCTCCAAAAATTGCAAGTCCCTCTAAGCCATGAGCAATATCATTAACTCAGCACGTTTTCAGACTTAGAGATTGTATCCAGATTTTGAGAATTTTTCTTACACTTCACCAGTGATGCATGAAAACTAGTAATGAATATGAGAATGTAAGGCTGATGCAAATACCCTGACCTACATAACTTTCTTGTAGCTAAGAAAATATTTCTCTTTCTCTTAATTTTAATTCAACCAAGGACTAAGTTGAACTTCAGAAGTCAACACGATCTATTCTTAAAAGTGTAAATTTTTCAAGATGCAAGGTATCTACTGTTTGTCAGCGGCTTTCATAAGACCTGGATATTCTTCTGCAACTAAAAGATTGTGTTAATTCTTTCAGCAGCATGACTTTATGATCCAGACACTCTGAAATCTAAAAATCTATGATCCCAATGTACTCTACCTCTGGGTAGCCTTTTCTTTTCTCTTTATTCTGTCTGTAATATTTTTTAGGTTACAGTTGAAGATCAAACTGGTATATTAAATTTCTTCTATGGACATAACACTATATATTTAAATATAATTAAAACAGATTTTGAAATACTTATAAGGAAGATGGGTGGACTCAATTTTCATTAACACTCACTGTACATTACTGTATGTATTTAGTCTCCTGAGCTAACTGCTAAAGAATAGACTCACTGGAATAATTCATGGTTTATAAAGAAGTAAATGAAAAAAGAATGATGAGTGGTAATTTCAGCATTTCTAACACAAGCAACTAGAATTTCTCCTCACTACAATTATAAATATTTCAGTGTGATGGAAAGGAAATCTAAAGCTTATATGGAATTACACAGGCAGTTATTTTTGCTGTTATTTTATTGTTGTTGGGGGGAAGAGTCTATTAGGATGTGATTTTACATGTGATACTCTAGTTACCAGTTCCTAGTTATCCTTTGTTAATTGGGGTTTGTTTGTTTTAGTTCATTAGTATAATTTAGAAAAACAAGAAATGCCAAATTATATAACTAAATCAGTACAAAACCTCCCTAGAAATTAAAAAAATTCTTGTGTTACTTGAAATTTCTCACCCTTCTCATTTTTATTCTGGCTGTGGCCATTTTTCCTACATTTCACAGACCAAGAGCTTATGACTGGTTTCTTGCACTGTTATCAAGTACATTTCAAAGGATTTACATGATTTAAAAAAAAACATATTGACAAAGGAATAAAGAAGTTTTATTTCAGCTCCTCCAAGGAATACATGACTCTGACAACACAATGTGTAGCTCTAAAGTGAGGCTTTTAATTTTTAGCATGATTTTACCTGAGGCAAGGCAGACTGGCAATATAATAAGGGTTCACATAACAGACCAAAAGGGTGGGTATCATTCACAGATCTTCTGAAAAGGATCAAATATAATTAAATAAATCAGGTACCAAATATGTCCATTTTTATCCAGCCTGCCATGTTTTCTCTAGAAGACAAGAGGGAACCCATCTGATTGGAGGTGCTCTGTGTTCTTGGCTCAGAATAATCCTTCAAGTTCTTGTTTCTACTGAAAAACAAGTGAAGTCCATTCCCTCAGGAAATAGGGATACTACAAGATTTACTGAGAAACTAGGGACAAAATGTCCAAAATTTGATCTGTTCTAATCAAGATATGGGTTGCATTTTTAGTATTTATAAACTCTTAGGGAAGTAGGACATTTCAGAAAAGATTATATAGAGGGAAAAAAAAAAATAGTAATATTGCTAGCTTGAAGAGAATCTAGCATGCAGCTCTCTTAAGAAAATACCTAGACTAATTTAATGTATAGGACTACCTGACATTATTAGCAACAATATTTGCCAAGAACCTTCAAGTTTTTTACAGTGTAATCTAAAGGAATTGAGATGAAAAAATAAAGTGTTTTCACAGATAAATTTATTAATAAGCCAGTAAAAACTTCAACAGGCAAAATTTAAATCCCAAGGAACCTGAAAAATCCAAGCAGATATTTATAAGACCAGATTCACTTGGTTTTTTAATCAAAATATATTTCTGTCATATTTAAGAAACTTCTTGTTTAAAAGTAAGTAAATTTAACTATGGATAAGTATAAGAGTAGGAAAAATATCAAAGAAGGGTGAAGTAGATACATGTGAAGGGGTGGACTCTTCTGTTGACTAAGAGTTTTAGGGAAGAATTAGACTTTTTGATTCAGAGTAAGTTAAATATTTGAATGTGCACAATCTAGTTTCATCTAGTTTATGTTTATACACAGCATATTTTCTCTGTAAAAAAAAAAAAAAGATAAACAACTTTCCATACTAAAAACAATAAATCTAAATCGTTCTGTTTATCCCATTTTTAGTTTTGTTAACTCTCTTATGCAAGACATAAGTAATAGAATTTTTAAAAAGTTAGCAAACTTGGGTCATCTTGCTGGGTGAGCAGATATATATATATATACACAGACATGAAGCTTGCCAAACCTGTGAGCCGTGATGAAGGAGCTTAATTAAAGTTCATGGAAAAATTAAAGGTGAAAAAAATAGAACAGCAAGAGAGGCATTAATTAAGAAAACCTGTATCTTAAAAGAGCAGACCCAAGGGTATCAGTACAGTAATAAGTAACAGCAGGGGTGACCATCAGACAGAAGATAAAATAGAGTAATATGGGGTAAGAGAGCAAGCTGTCCAGGTGTAAAGTTGTTATGAAGTCCATGACTATGGCTCAAGAACAGCACTGAAGTGCTCAGTTGGAGCACTGGAGTTGTGTGGGAAAAGCTATCCTTTATCTGTGCCAAGAAAAGGTCCTATGAAAGTATTTGTTTGAACTCAGAATGATTTTTGTTTCTCTTTTTCACAGCTCTACTCTTGCAGGCCTTTTCTTAGACTTTCAGATCCATTTTATAAATAAAAAACAAGGTTTATGTTTTTAAATGCAAAACAAATAAACAGTATTCTGTTACATGGAAGAGAATGTATTTCTGAAAATCTGAGAGATTTTTCTGTAGGGTTCATTAGACAATATACTTTGCAAGATACTTTTATATTTTAGTCTTCACAAAAACTGCTCTGATTTGTATCTTCTAGATTCTCCTCATTTGCTTAACAACTTTTTGAAGGTTATCTCATTTTCTTAGGAGTTGGTGAGGTTTTTCCCTGCTTCCCCTTCAGCCCTCCCCACTGTTCCCCCCAGCCCAAAATGTTCATAGGATCATAGAATGGTTTAGATTGTAAAAGATCTTTAAGATCAAGTTCAAACATTGACCTAGCACTGCCAAGTCCATTACTAAACCATGTCTTTAAGTACCACATGTACATGTCTCTTAAGTATCTTTAGAGACTAAACTGCCTCCCTGGACAGCCAATGCTGATGCTTGATAACCCTTCCAGTGAAGAGATTTTTCCTAACAGAAAATTTAAACTTCCCTGACACAACTTGAAATTATTTATCTTTGTCCTATCCACCAAGATGAACCCAATTTGTTAGCTCTATAAAAATTCTATTGATTGGGAGAAGAGACTAATCTTCACCTCACTATAACCTCCTTTCAGGCAGTTGTAGAGAGAAGTAGGGTCTCTCCTGAGCCTTCTTTTCTCCAAGCTAAACCACTCAAGCTCCCTCAACTGCTCCTCTTAATGCTTGTGCTCCAGACCTTCCACTAGCTTTGTTGTCCTTCTCTGGACGTGCTCCAGCATCTCCATGTCCTTCTTGTACTGAAGGGTCCAGAACTGTGCCAAGTACAGAGGGAAAATTCCTTTTCTAATCCTTCTGGGCTCACTATCTCTGATACAAGTCAGGATGCCATGAGCACACCTCAGTGTTGGCCAACACCCTGAGGTCCTTTTCCCCAGACACTGCTACCCAAGCCTGTAGTGCTGCATGGGCACCTGAGTCCAGGACCTGGCACAACTCATAAGCAACCTGACTACATTGATCCATTACTCTAGAATCCAAAAACATTCACCATAATTTCTCTCTAGAGGAGAAATATACTATATATTTGGTTCATTTAATTTTCCTGTATACATATTTCTGTCTGTAATAGGTGGTTCATTAGAGATGTTTACACTGCTCCTGATGCTCATTGAGAGGAATCTCATGCTGTTTCATGCTAATGGAAAACTGATGAAACTTTGCTGTTTCAAGCAATTAATATTAACAATTTTTTATCACCACTGTAGTTGTCATTCTGTTCTGTGGTGACAGCAACTGTAGTGAGACTCTGGTATAAGCAAAATAGGCAGTGGATCAGAAAATATTTTGTAGTCCCTGCTAAATTCTTGCCCTGAAAACAACTGCTTTGTTTATACAAATAGATGGCTATGATTTAATACAAGATATAGATATTTTCAGAAATCACTTGAAATGGTTATTAATCAAATCAGACCAAAAATTAATTTTAAACTACGGTACTTTTAATAAATCGTTTGATTTTAGACAACTAGCCTTGTATCTAGTTAAAATTAATTGTTAAGCTGATTTACGTGAAAAATACAATAAGCATGTGCTGCCTGTTTCTTTTCCTCGCATTCTTTCATAATAGAGATCATACTGGAGAAGATAGTAAATGTCCCTCAATGTCACCTATAGATATTTTTCAGTATTTTGTCTGATTCTGCTTTCACTTTTTGCCAATTCTAAAGCAGTGGAAAATCCAGCTATTGCGATGGTGTAGGTATAATATCCTTCTCAGGATGTTCAGGAATCTATCTTAATGTGTTATTTAAAGTTTTACTTCATGATATAGTTAAAATAAACAACTCTAAGATTGCAGCTCTAAGTTAACTTATTTTATAGAGTTTTATCTTCTCATGGACAGCACAAAAATAAACTAATTTTTTAAGGTCATGTGACATTTATACAAACGGGATTTCTTTTTCAATTTGTTCCTAAATCTTTTCCCCTTGTTGCTTAAATCCAGTATTTATTTTAACCTTGAGCTTCTTGAGACCTGAAGCAGAAAGCTTCAAAGTGTTACAAAAACCATATCCTTTTTAAATCTAACTCATTTGAATGCAAGTTCCTTACAAGCTCAAAGAGTGTTGGTTGTTCTCATTGAAGTTTATAATGCCTTAGATATTCAAATCAGCTTTATGCCTTCCATTTGTTATGCAGATTTGTAAACTTTATATATCACATGGTTTATCTACATTAATACAGCTTTCCCTAACAGGACTTAAAGGAATAGATGCATACTCTAAAGATGCACATTTTTAGTACCTTGAATTATCATAACATAAAAATGGTGTGTATTGCTCTACTCTAATAAGACTCATTTTTATGTGGTTGTTGAAAGCCCTTTTGCATTCCATTCTGTGTCTGGAGGTCTGTATAAAACCGATTGAGAAAAAAACCAAAGTGAAGACACCTGCTGGCTTATAACACAAATACTAAAATATCTTAGAGCCTGCTGAAAGGAGAATTGGAACAATATGTCATTACTGAAGGCTCACTTGCAAGTTCTAATGTATTATAATGAAAACAGTATGACAAACCTAATGAGACAGTGAAGATTTGGGTAATTGTTCCTACAATGTGTGGTAACTTTTCCAGCCGTTATTGGCAAACATAAAACCTAATGAGATTTTATTAATTTAAATGCAGTACATCTGCAAAACATTTCCTTAGTTGCAGTCTCCTCTGCTAATCTCCCTTCCCACACGTACTTGATCCTTTTAAGTTAATTGTTCTGCATAGTACACTTTCTAAACAAAACATACAAAGCACTTACCATAAATGTGCATTAACATATTTTGCCAAGGCTTACTTTTCGTGGGTACATTTCCACATTGGTTGGATAGATTACAACTTCTTTCCCGTCTGTGAAAATATGTATAATGAAACTTGTATTTTTACTTGGAATTTGATTAAGACAGCATCTTCACACAGAGCCCAATTTTGTCACTGTTCTTCACATTACTCTTCCAGGAGTCCTATGGAAGCAATTCACATTTTGAAAGAGTAATATTTACTATGACTGAATAAGGTCAATATAGTCATACTTTAGAACTTCAATTATTTTTTTTTTATACAAGCTTGTTGATAACTGAAACATACATCATGTTTATTATCTGGCTTTTTATTTCCTTAGCTTAATAAAGCCAAAAAGTTTTAAGAAAGATTTCATAAATAATCTACCATCTGATGCAAAGTTTAATTGTGTACTTAACATTTCTAACTGTAACCAAGCATGAAAACATCAATAACTGAATTTTGCTATTATAATTTCTTTGAGTATCTACTGATTAAACTGTGTGTGTAACTGTGTTCTTCAGTATTTTTATTGAAATGTTGATCTTGAATAAGTTTGGAAGTTTTGTTTTTGAAATTCTGGTATCTTCTCATGGCAATCTTATCAGTAGCTCAGGTTCAATGTTTTGGAAAAAGAGGTCTTGTTCATTCCCTCCAGATCTTCCTTCTGCTGTATTTGAGCTATCAAAATGTTTCAGGTCCAGGAATTGAACTCTGTCTTTGATCTGAACTCCTTTACAGATACTTATATTTGACTGATCTATATTCTTTCTGCTCATTGGTCCTGAAAAGACCACCATTTTTATGCAGCTATGCATCTGACTAATTTTTTAAAATGTTCACATAATCTTGCTTAATGATTGCTTTGATAATTTAAAATACCCACAAACCTACATCACCACTTTGCTGGAAATGTTTTCATTTGGAATTAAACAAGGCACCAGTGAAGGTGTTTTGTGCTTACTATGTGATGACAAACATCAAGGATTGATAGGCTTTTTTGTCTGGTTGCTTATTTAAGGAGAGCTTGGGGTGGGGTTTGTTTGGTTTTCATATTTCTGTCATCTGTTTGATTTTGGGGTTTGCATTTTCCTTGGAGTACAAGCTGTGTCCCTGCCTTATGCTTGTGTTATGCATGTACTTTAGTGATATATGTCGATTCATTTGTCATAAATAACTCCAAATGTAAATATATAAATTAGTAATAGATATATAAACATAATAGATATATAGATAGGTATCTATCCCAAAGTAGATATATATTAGTTATGCTGTGTACTCAACAGAAAGCAATAGGTACCCCATTATGGAGGCATCTAGCAAAGATCAGATCAGAATTGCCTTCTGAAACCACGATTTCTCTCCACTACTTATAGAAGCAGTCAGTAGTAGCTAGACATTGATATTCGATTTCATATCTATGTATTCATATTTCTGATGTGATGAATGCCAAACACAACATTACAGAAAGCTTCATTCTTTCCTTTTCTTTGTATACAGTTAATTTATTTCTGTAACCAAAGAAATATCTTTCAAATGAATTTCATCTTTTAGTATAAAATCTTTCTTTAAAAAGTGTAAAAAGTCTGATTTAAATTATTTTCATGAGAAACAAATATATACAAAAGTGTTGCACTTACCATAATGACTGCTTTGTTACTCAGTCTCTCAGAATTAAATGCACTTCAGATAGTGCTGATTTCTGTTCATTTTCTCTGTTGTATTTAGTGCTGGATCTTTTTCAAGTTACAATGTCATAAAAGGATGACAAGAAAAGTCTTGACTTTGCAGTCTCGGATGAAAGAGCATTTCTGGATGAAGGTACCCATAACACACTGCCAAATCATGGCACAAAAAGCAATAGAGCTGTCATGAAGTTCAAAAATTATATTGTCTCTGCTAGAATAACTGGGAAGAGATCATATTCACTTTTCCCCTGAGTTTTGCAGGTCATTTTGGATTTATAGCATGGCTTTTTATTATAGTTTGTAGAACTTTTAGGGACTGCAGTCATTTTTATCAATTATTCTTTCACTTGGTCAGAAAGGCCTGTAACATGATATCACAAAATGTGACAAAATTAATTAAATAATTTCTCTTAATTGCGCATCATACTTTTTCATGCCCTTGACACATATCCTAAGAGGCAGGACACAGACAGGGCTCAAAGCCAAAGTGGGTTGGAGACTTAGAAAGCACACAGAACCTGTGTGTACAGGAGGCACTAGCAGGAGACATCTTTCTTGTAGCCTAATTCTTGTTGGAACCATATCTGGCCATAAGTAGACTCCGATCTGAACCCTTCAGTCATCTGATAAAATGATGGGAAACAAACTCTTCTGTTCTGACTAATATATTCTCTTAACCTATACAAAACCCAAAATTTCTGCAAAGTGTCTGAATTTCCTAATTAGGAATAATTTGAACTCTGCAGTTGGAATTGGGAGTATCTGGGGATCTGACAAAAGCTGAGACCGGAGAGTGTGTTTCTACCTATGCTACTAATAGGCATAACTGCTAAGGATTATACAGACTATTGATTTACTGCTGTCAGGAACTTCCTAATAGAGATGAAAGCATCTGAAGAGGGATACACTACTAAAACTCTCTCAACCAAAGTGCATAAATGCAACCATCTTTTTTGGTAGCAAATTCTTTTCATTTTCATTTTTGTTTGAGTGTTAAGGTAAAATGCTGAATGTTTTTACAATAATTAGATCAATGCATTTTTGTTATAATGATTCTCCTTAGTTCTAGCAGTACTGCATATATCTAAAAAGACATCTTTAGGCAAAAAGACCTAGTAGAAGCTCATATGCCTAGCTACCCAGTGAACTATTCTGGATAACTCAGTTTGTAATTTTGCACTATTTGTACGACTGCATGCAGCCAAAGGCAGGGAGAGGAGTGTCTGCCTTTAGCAAGCCCCTGTAGACTAATTGTAAAGTAAAGTATATTAAATAACCAGTAGGAAAAAAAAAAAAAAAAAAAAAAAAAGTGTGGCAAATCAGCTGTGATTTACTTGCTAGGTATCAAAAGCCATGGAATAAACCNAGGCAGGACAACAGCCAAGGGAGACTTTAATCAACAACCGGCAGCCTCCTTTTTACCCCGAAGACTGCATAAATGAGAAAGGTTTTGGAGGCCTGCCAGGGAAAAGGAGTGCTGAGGTTAGTAGAAGCATGACAGTTTCCATTTTTCCCAATCCCTTCCCCTCACAGATTCACAAGATTTTCCACCTGTATTATGCAGCATTTATTATTCATATTATTGTTATTATTGTTATTATTATTATTGTTATTATTATTGTTGTTGTTGTTGTTTCTAATATTATTATAATAGAATGTCTGGAATTGGAAGGGACCCACAAGGATCATAAAAAAATCATAATTATTATTAATAATAACAATTCTTATTATTCTAATACATAAGGGATGGTAGTTGTAAGTAATGTCTGAAATATTTGATTCCTAAAAGCTCAAAGAACTGCAGACAGAAGAGATTTCCAAGAAAATATATTCTTGTTGGAATCAATGGAAAAGACTGTTGTTACTTCTAGAGCATCGTTTTAGTTTCTGTTGGGAGAGATTTCTGGAGGTCTTAAAGCAAGACCAAATTCATTTTTAGATAAGGTTTTTCAAGGCTTTTTTCACCATTATACCACTGTCATTTATGCCTTCATTTTAAAAGGCAACTCCCATAGCCCCCTTCACCTGAGAGACGCTATGGTTCTTTCTGTGCCTTGGCTGTACATGTTGCTATATATTGTTTACTATTTTAATAATAGTGAATGCACTCGTGCTTTTGCATGACTGCATGTTAAAATCTAGTTAATAGTGTCCCAAGTCTTAATGCAGTCTGTCTTCATTGCATTCTTCATAATTGCAAACATGGGGCTCAGTCTGTTTTAATTCACCAGTTTTCTAATGAGAGAAATCCCAACCGACTAGAAACAGGTGCTGCAAAATGTCCCAAATCCGTATAAAGGCTGGATGTGAACAGACAACCCTATTTCTTCTCTCCACCGGCCATACCAAGCCAGCTACCCAGCAAGTGACAAATGTACACCTATGCAAGCCAGGCTAAATATGGCCAGTCTGACTTCACCTATTTGCATCTAAAAGTACTAAAAATTGTCCCAGTGGCAATCAATTAGTAGAGGGATTGCAGGTGAGATGATCTCAAGTGCATGATGAATGCAATTTATCTCTAAACTCTTTATCACATAGATTTCACCATCACTTACATAATGTGTAGATAATAGTATATCTCTCAGTGTAACCTTATTTTAAACATTAGGGATGCAGTGATTCTACTGTACTCTGATTTTTGACTGTATTTGTAGTAATCAGATATATTTAACAACTGATCTGGTAATTTTTTTCTTGTCTTTCTAGATTTTAGTAAGCATTTTGGCCAAGAGACTGAAAGGTTCTTCTTAAAATCCTCATTCACATTCATGTTGCTATAAACTGAAGAATACAAAGGACTGTGTATTTTCTCCAATTCAGACAAAATTCTGAGTGTTATATATATGCCTTTCTATGTGTGTCCCCATTTTTGTATGAATCTAATTAAATTATATAGGTATATTTTACATTGTGTTGTAATATAACCCAAGCCTGGTTTACCTTTTAAGCAAAATCCTCATTGCCAAAACCTGAAAAGCACAACCTTACCTGTATGTATCATATATTCTAGTTTCATTTGCAAGATTTTGGAGCTCTTATTAGTTAAAAATCTGACCTTTATTAGAAAATAATTTACATTTCTACTTAACAGGAATGAGCTACCAAATGAAGAGCAGATGATCACATGATACAAACTACGACTTCAAAAGGAAAGCTAAGATTTCTATCCATTTACTATGATGCACGTCATACTTAATTCACATGGTGTATATATAGATGTAGAATAATGTGTAATAAATTAATAGTTTAAACACCACCTTATTCCAGAATAATCAACCAAAAATGACAGCTGATTGATTTCTTCTTTTAGATGAAAATTTACCCATTGCTTAATTGATTTTAATATTTTTCAAAAGGTGATTTGAAAGTCATATGTTTATAGCAAGCTAATTTTTTAAAGTACATACAGAAGGGGGACTGATTTTGGCTGCTAGTATCTCTTCTCTTCTTCCTATATAATGTGAGAAAACCTGCAATTTCAAATTCACAGCCAGAAAATTAGGAGAAGTTTCCAAGAAATTTTAATTTTAAAAGTTTGCTAATATTTTCCTGTTGACTACAACTTCTGAACTTCAGTTGAGATATTTCTTTTGAATGCAGTAGTGAATGTCTGCTATACTATGAAGAAAAATAGGTGAAAAACTCCCTTGTGTCCTATGATTGTAGAACTCAGGTACTATAACTAGCAAGAAACAGATGGTTCCACAGCACAGAAGCATTTTAAAATAAACATTAATACAAGTTGGGATAAAATTCTTATTAGGAATGCAGTTTTAATCATGTTAACTGTTGTTGACATTGGTACTTAAAACTGTTTCATAGATCCTAACAAAAAGAAAAAAGTCTAATTAATGTGACATACGATGAATGTATGCCATTAACTGTATTATTTACAGTAAAAAGTCATCTCCTGAAAAAATGAGTATTATTTTGGTTTCATGAAACATAGTCTATAAATATTTTTAATTGCATTCATGATAGTTTCAGTCTGCTTGTTACTAATATCTAGTCATTTACTTGTTCTAAAATATGGTTGCTGATTTATAGATCATACCAACCTCAACTATCTTCTGTAAGGAAAGCTGCGATTCTTTGGCTATGTAATAATAAGTGTTTAATTGACCATTAAAAAAGGCAGCCATTTCTTCATAGTCAACTTGACTAGACAGAAAACCAGATTTTTTTATTAGTATATTCTAATAACTGCTCTGTAGTACTGAAGTGTAATACTATAAGGGATGACAACAGTCCACCACCTAGGTGGTCAGCTTTAAAATAATCTTTCAATATGATGTTTTCTCTGGGTGAATAGCTTTGTCATGAATTCACAAAATACACAGGAAATGTAATAATCAGTCTCTTTTCAGAGGCTATGAAACATAAGATTGTATTTTGAAGAATGCATTCCTTCTTAGATTTTTTCATTCTATCTACAAAAGCAATATCTAACCTGATTGTATAATTGAGGTGATATTCAAATTTTCAAGTACTGTTTTTAAATCTGTTTTTCAGTTTAGGCATATCCAACAAAACAATGGCAAGTAATAAAAAATTGTCCAGATTCAAATGTCAAATAAGTTTATTTATTTAATAAACATTGTTAAACTCATCAGTTTGAATTTTAGAGCTGGACAATAAGAAGAGAGTAAATCTTATCTTCCCAATGGAAGATATTGGTGTATTTCTGTGTTTCATGTGCCAGAGGAGGTTTAGCTTAGATATTAGGAAAAATTTATTAACGGGAAGGGTTGCAAAATTTTGGAACAGACTGTCCAGGGAAGTGAAGGAGTCGCTGCCTCCGGAATTGTTAGAAAAATATGTGGATATGGCACTTGGAGATGTGGTTTAGTGTTCAAGATGGTGACAGTGCTGGGTTTACTGTTGGACATGATAATCTTAAAGATCTTTTCCAACCTTGATAATTCTATGATTCAATGATTCATTTAGCTCTTGCTACCTTTGCATATGCCCTTCAATTCACGTTTCGTTTTATTCTATATTGAGTCACATATGCTTAAATTCAGTGAACACCTGTCAATAAGGACATTATTTATTTCTGTTGGCAGTCCAGTTCAGTATCCAGAGCTTCAAAGCAATCCCTCCATGATGCTTTCATACTGAGAGGAAAAATGCTTGAGTGTGTGTGATCAGTGTGCCTGACTTCAGTATAACTGCATTATTTAGTTTGGGAAAGTTTAGGCACTTGGGCTCTCAGTTCACCTATGAATTTAAAACTTTGAGGTATTCAATAGGGACGCCACCTTTGAGCTGTGGGATTTGAAACACCAGACAACTTGAAAACCATGTGCCAGACTCAGAAAAATAATTAGATATTTCAGTTCTAGAGAATCATTGTTATCTGGCAGACTCATTTTGCCAGAAGATTCCTTCACTCTGCTGACATGAGTCCTATTCATCTGAGTACATGCTGACGTCTACAATATAGATGTCCAAATCTCAGCTAATCATGTTAGATACCTTTATATTTAAAAGATGCCTTTAGGGCATGGTTCATCTCATCCTAGAGTAGACAAAGACATTCAGTCAGATAAATTAGGCTCTTGAAGTACTTATTGCTCTCCATTGACTAGAAAATGACCCTGTAATGACTAGCTGGAATGTAAAAGTCTGTGTTGCAGGTGTCTACATTTAGATGAAATTAATTTCTTCCCAAGGATGGCTTTCAGCTGCCTCATCATAGTGCCATGTGTGATTTCTTTTTTTTTTTGCTGAGGCACCTCATAGTGCTGTTAGATCTGAAACAGGATGACCTAAAAAATGGCATTATGTAACCTCTGTTTAAGTAACTGAATTCCTCCCCAAAATCTTGAATATCTACTTAAATCTCTGGATGTGTCCATAGTCTATAAGGAGTATAGGGAAATTGAATTTTACACAATGATTCACAAACTGGAACAATTCTGAAAGCCAGGAAAATGGTAGCATACAAATTATCTTTGTCATCTGGCAAATGGAGTAACTTTTTACAAACCCAAAGCTAAAGATTTTCTGCAGCTGCCTGTTAACCTACAAAAAAATAGGTTTGTATATATCATCTCAAGACAGTTGAGAATTTTTAACAAGACTAATTACAAGTTTTTCTCAAATTTCACATAGGAAAACCTTTTCAGTTATCTACTCCCATGGAACTTAAGACTTGTGCATCTGATAGTACCTTGGAATCCAGGAAACATTTCAAGCCATTTACTTTACAGGTCACCTTAGGACTCTCCATTTTATAGAATCATTTAGAATGGTTCAGATTGGATAAGACCTTAAAGATCATCTAGATCCAACCCTCCTGCCATGGACAGGGACACCTTTTACTAGACCAGGTTGCCCCATCCAATCTGGCCTTGAACATTTCCAAGGATGGGGCACTCACAACTTCTTTGGGAAACCTGTTCCAGTCTCTCACCAACCTCATAGAAAAGAATATTCTTTTAAAATCTAACCTAAATCTCCCCTCTTTCATTATAAAACCATTCCCTCTTGTCTTATTAGTACCTTCTTCTTTAAAAATTCTCTCTCCAGCCTTCTTCTAGACCCCTTTAGGTAGGGGAAGGCTTATATAAATCTCCCAGGATCCTTCTCTTCTCCAGACTGAATAGCCCCAACTCTCTCAGCTTGTCTTCATGTTTCTGTCATCATTTGTGGCCCAGAGCTGGACACAAAATTCCCCATGTGTGTGGGGTCTCACATGGGTGGAGTATGGTGGAAGAATCATCTCCCTTCACCCACTGTTCATACTTATTTTGATGCAGCCCAGGATGCAGCTGGCCTCCTGAGCTGTGAAGACATGCTGTTGGATTATGCCATTCATGAGAACCCCAGCTCCATTCCACAGGACTGCTCTCAATGTACTCTTCTCCCAGTACTCATGTCTGGGATTGGCCCCACCCAGGTAGTTCACCTTGCACTTGGCCTTATTAAGCCTCATGGACCCATTTCTCAAGCTTGTCCATGTTCCTTTGGATGGCATCCCTGCCTTCTGTTGTATCAACAGCACCACTCAGATTCATGCCATCTTCCAACTTGCACTCAGTCTCACTGTCTGTGTCACTGATAGAGATATTAATGAGCTCTGGACCCAAAACAAAGCCTTGAGGGACACCACTCATCACTGGTCTCCATTTAGGCATAGAGCCATTAAACACGGCAGTCCGTCTGGATCCAGACAGCCAGCTCCAGTCCATGCTTCCAATCCATGTCTCTCCAGTTTGGAGAAAAGGATGTTGTTAAGCACTATGTCAAAGGCCTTATAGAAGCCTNGCCCGACCCAGGTAGTTCACCTTGCACTTGGCCTTATTAAGCCTCATGGACCCATTTCTCAAGCTTGTCCATGTTCCTTTGGATGGCATCCCTGCCTTCTGTTGTATCAACAGCACCACTCAGCTTCATGCCATCTTCCAACTTGCACTCAGTCTCACTGTCTGTGTCACTGATAGAGATATTAATGAGCTCTGGACCCAAAACAAAGCCTTGAGGGACACCACTCATCACTGGTCTCCATTTAGGCATAGAGCCATTAAACACGGCAGTCCGTCTGGATCCAGACAGCCAGCTCCAGTCCATGCTTCCAATCCATGTCTCTCCAGTTTGGAGAAAAGGATGTTGTTAAGCACTATGTCAAAGGCCTTATAGAAGCCTAGGTAGATGGCATCGGTCACTCTTCCCTTGTCAACCGTAGACGGGTGTTGGAAGGGAAGAACAAATATAAGGACAAACACAGGTTGAAAAGGCAAGTACAAGAAATTATCTAGTTGAAAAACTGAGAATAAAATTAGAAATCAAATGGGAAAAACCTTTCTGAAGCGTATGACACCAAATTTGAACCAAGAGCTCCATGTAGTAACAAAAGAGAAACTTGATGGGGAAAAAGCCAGATGAAAAGGAACTTCAGGAGGTGTAGAGCAGATAAGAAGCTGCTGTGAGGAAAGGCTGGGACTGCCTAGGAAACATAACTACGAGAAGAGCAAGGGTATTGCAGACATGATGGTCAACTTTTCAAAATTTCTGCTCTTCTGTAAAAGAAATTAAATCAGTATGAATCCAGGTGTTAGAATTTCAAAATCAAAGTGAGCTTGTTTTTTAAGGAAATAACACACACATGTCCATCTGTCTTGCAGGAACATTATATATAACTGTGTTACATTTGCAAAGTTGAACAGTAAAATTTAAGTAAATGCTATAAAACATTGACTAATTTAGCACAGTTGTCTCCTACAGATATAATGATCAGTTTTTCTAACTACATGATGCCGTTTCAATGCTGATTTTGTTATTATTTTTGAAAATTTTCATTAGATTTAATGTTATAGATGGAAAATCAGATGAAACTTTGGACATGCATGTACAAAGTTTGTTCTTCTTACTTGAGCACATTTTAATTTTTTCATTGTAGATTAACCCAAGAAACACAAAGATGTTCTCACAGTCCAAGCAAACAAATACTGCTACAGAGAAGTGGATCTTTTACTCTCTCTCATTCATGTCTTCTGAGTGATAATGACAAATCACTTATATCAATATCTTAATCTTTTATCACTAAGTGTGTAATCCCTCTTTCCATACTGGTCAACTTCTGAGTTGGTGTTTGTCTTATTTATAAAAATGTATATGGCCTAGAATTTTGACTGTGACTGTAGAAAATGAACTTTAAATACATCATATACCACATGATTTTCAAAACCTGGCATTTTGGGTGAAACAATCAGAAAAAATATTTTGAGCATTTTCTATATACTTCAGTTTTCATTCACAAGGTGTGAAAGCAAACATTAATATTTTGGAAGTGCCATCCAATACTGTCTTCAGAGCAAAATATATAGCAAGAAATTTCAAGTACTTAGGACCACATGTTGAATGATGTAGGGGAAGAAAATATTGAGTAGGTGCTAATAAATGAATGCCATCTGTTATCTGCATTAAATGAGGAAAGGCTCAATTAAAAAGTAGTAGATGATTGCATAATTAAGGTCTGTTGCAAGTTATGTTTATGACAGAAAAAGAAGAGAGTTAAGGTATGGTAGACCTTACTGCTGGCATTCCTTAATTTTCAGGTGTTCAGCTTCAAAATAACAATATTATGCTATTAACAAAGTCTCTCTGTGTGATTATCTAAATCCATAGATGTTTTTCTTTGATTTGAATTAATGACATAAATGAAAATCACCACATTGAGTATTCTACAGATTTATTTTGTAGAAATGCTGCTATGGCCTGTCTTTGAATTGGGAAAAATAGATTGCTAGGAAAAAAAACATGTCCTTGAAATAATTTTATATATATACATGTATACATATGTTACATTCACATCATATACATACATACATACATACATACATAATTGTATAATATTCCAGATAATTATGTTATTGTAATTAATATCCATTATCAATTAGATATATTTTTTATAATACATTGCTATATAGCAATGTTATCTTTAAAGCTTTAAAATTCATACAGTGACACTCTTTTTATGCATGCCATATTCTCCTTTGAACCAGAAAAATATCAGTGGAGCTATGTGTCTTTTCCAAAATTCAATGTTTATTTTTATTCAGGTCAGTTTTTGACATCTAGATATCTCAATTTTGATGTTTAAATATTTTTACAATGATCAGGTGGGAAAGCAATATCTGGAATTACACTGAAAATAGTTAAAATTAGAATGCATGTATCAATATATATTTTATTTTGCCAGGACATTCTCCCAACATGATTATAATATAATATAATATAATATAATATAATATA
>VXBB01009758.1:1680415-1702492 GCA_013399915.1 Illadopsis cleaveri
ATAATATAATATAATAATATATTATAATACAATACAATGTAATGTAATATCATATAATATAATACAATATAATATAATATAATATAACTTATTCCAAAATATCATAATCATGGAATATGTGACATATCTATATATGTTCATGTAGAATGAAAAAAACATTGAGTGCCCTTCTAACTGGCAAAGTAATCAGGCATTTATTGGGTAACTGCTAATCCTTTCTTGTGAATCTTCCATTTCTACCACTGCAGGTAATCAGGTTACATGACTTTAAAACTATGACAATACTCAATATCTAAAAATGAAATCATTTTCTGTTAGTTACAGCAGAGACTGTCAATTTCATCCATTTTTAATTAAATATATTAATTTATGATATATATTTGACTAGACTGGTAATTGTACACAGTCTTTGCCACAGTGCCAATTACATTTACAATTTTTCAAAATTATGCATTTCCAAGAGAATTATGCATTTTCAAGAGAAAACTTCAAAAAATAAAGAGATCGGTCAGTCTCAGTAGAGAGAAGAATACATAAGTTGGGAAAGTTACAAGGGTAAAAAACTACTGTCAAACTGCTGTAGTCTGTGATATCAAGAAGAGCTAACTTCTCCCAACAAAAAAGAGAGATGGTAATTTTCTGTGATTTTTAATGGCTACAAGAGAAAGTTTGTATAGAAATGTTCACACAAAGTTTTCATGTGTTTTTCTAAAGAGCTTTGACCCCCTAAAAATCTGAAATTTGGCATATTTTTCTGATACAGCTTTGAGGTCACAGCTTTGACGAGTGTAGAACATGTACAGCATCCTTCCTCTGTGTGTTTGCTAAAAAGCCTGCCTACAAACACTTGCAGCTACTAAGGTACATTCTTGTCTTGTCTCCTCTCAGTGATTCCCCCAGAAAACCTGTCCTGCAAAGGAATTATGAGCTTTTTTCTTAAATTTGCACAGTTATTTGAATGTCAGATTGAACATTCTCAGTTGCAATGATGTGAGTTTTAATTATTTCAGTAAATCCCCACAGATAATTTCTGCAGGTAATACCAGATTATAAGAATTTCTGAACATTCAAATGTGTTTCTTTATAACAAGAAAAGCACCTCTAGAAAAATAGCAAAATCAAATTTTTATGTAAGACATTGTTAGACTTGACCTAAACAAATGTGAAGAGAAAGGGAATGATGTGATTATCTACTTCCTTCAATCATCCTGACACCAGTATCGAAGTTCTAGAACAGTTCAACTCTTCAAGCCCAAAACTCTACAAAATTTCTGGTGTAACAGGGACAGAGAGATAGAGCAGCAGTCAGGTGTATTATTTATGCTGTACTCTTTAAAACGTATTTTTTTCTATAGCCCAGTTTAGAACGTCTTTGTTCTAAGAGCTCTGAATGGAAATGGAACCATCTGGATGCAATTCTGTGCAATGGGCTTCGAGATGACCCTGCCTGAGCAGGTAGGTTGGACCAGAACACCTCCCCAAGATACCTTCTCACCTTACTCATTCTGTGAGTTCGTGAAATATTTGAAACTGCAAATATTTTCCATGTTCCATTTTATGGTTATATTGGTTTCTTTATTTGTGTGTGACAGGACCACCCTGTGCCTATCTGGAAAAATCCAAAAGCTGTTTTTCCTTTGCACCTTATTAATGAAACACATAATTAAAGAAGACAGGGGGAAAAAAGTTTCCTAAAAACTGTTTCTCAAACCTTTCTATTTAGGAGAGCTGAAAATGCAAGTATAATTTCAATTTAGGATAGATTAATTTGACATCTTTTAAATAAGCAGTTAATCTGTTGCCTATTTGCTAGAGTACTGCAGCTAAGTGTTCATTTCACTGCCTAAGAGAAGACACACATTTGTTTAAAACATGTTTGCTAATTAATTATTTATGTTGAATGAACAATGCATATTATCCCTTGAAATATTCATTTCATATTTTTAGAAACAATAAGGAATAAAGGAAACCAGAAGGGAAAGCCAGGAAAGCATCAGTCCTCAAACTGTCAATAATATAATGACCAAAGCTTGGAAGACATCAAAGTTATATATATATATATATATATATTTGTCCATATATATATTTGTATGTGTATATATATACATATATAAAAATATGTATATATATAGTGATGCAGTGATAAAGTTTGAGTTTTCATTGATAGACTTTGAGTTATTAACCATACTGTCATGTGTTTTACAATATTGAGATGTATGTTAGATTTTACTTCAATATTTTTAATGAAAAGTGGTTTTTATGTGAAGTGCACCAAATATTGGAGAATTCCATTCAGTATAAGACAGCACAAAGCATAATAAAACTAGCAGTTTTGGTGCAAGTCATTTGATTTGTATCAGAGGTAATTCAGGCAACTGTGCTCTTGTCTTATCCTGGTTGTATAGAATTTCTTCACAAAATACATATGAACAAATATAAACTATCAAAGTTCTAAGGAAGCAACATATATGCAAAACATTCTTGAACTTTCATGAACTATGAAATCCTCAGGCGGTATATACTTAAGTGTTCCTTTGCAATGATTTTTAATTTGTAACAAAATACATGGTTTGCAGATAGACACGTTGGCTGACATATCTTCATTGTGAGTGTGTTTATGCTAGTCCTATGTTCTTGCAATTAATTCCTTCTTCTAAAAAAAAATTCTGATTCATTCTGCTATAAAGAGGAAATAAAATGGTTTGTGTCACTAGAAGAGGAAAGTAAATACTCAAGAATTTTTTCCTGTAGGCTTTTCAGCAAAATGTAAGAAGTCAGTACTGGTTAACTGTTCACATTAAGAGATTTCTCACTAATAGCTTTGGTAAATCTATGGTAGATTTACTTAGTACATATAAGATAACTTATGTGATATTTGTGATATTTAATACTGAACATGAAGTGAAGAAACAAATGTAGGCCACAAGAGTTATAAGCAAATAATTTCTGGTAATCAATTTATTTGAGGTATGAGATTAAGATCATGATTTTCATTATATATTGGAGCCTCTCTCAGCCATTTTTGGACAATGGAGAGTTAAAAATAGGCACGTGTTTTTGCAATTTTTTTTTAAAAAATCTGTGTACATCTCAGGGTGACAGATATGCTTATATTCTGCAGAAATGTGCTTCTGAGTGACAGGAGCCTTGAAACGTTGTTTATGTGTTTAGCTCTGAATATCAAGGACATGATTTAGTAGGAAGCCATCATGTTAACACCATTAATAGCATTTCACCAACATTTGTAATCCAATACTGAATAAGACCATTTGCTTCTAAAACAGACTGTACAGAGTTTCCTCATCTGAATCACTAGTTTTTCATACTATATCAAAAGTTAAAAGTCTCTTATTAAAATAGTCATACCCTAGTAAAGAAATACTTTAATTGATGAGTTCTGTATTGTAAACATGAAAGCATATACTTTGTTGTTGTTGTTGTTGTCATTGCCAGAAATTCTGCTTGCTTTCTCTATTATTAAAATGAATGTCAACACAGAGGAAAGTATGTTCCTGCTGTCACAGGGTGTATGCTTAGACTACATCTGAACATTGTTTTTCAGAGAGAAGTGTTCGATGATTTGATCACCTGTCAGACATGTCTCTGTGAAATGTCTTGCAGAGACTTCAGTTCTCTTTCTCTTGCCATCTGTGTAGCAAAGAACAAAGCCCCTTTTCCTATAAGCTATGCTGGCATAGAAAAAAATCACAGGCATCCATTTGGGGCTTTTGTTGTCCAGGTGGAATTCTTGTTTCTTCCACAGAAACATAGAAAATCAGTATTACAATGTTTTTTTTTCCTGTGTGTTTTCCAGCCAATATCTAATAATGCATTTCCATAATCTGTCACACATCTGTCTTTTTTTTTCCTTCAGAGTTTCCAAAATTCTTTCACAGACATATCACTATCATAATATATAATGCATGTTTCTACAATGTAATGTTATACATTAAAACACTAAAGATGAAATATTCCAATAGTTCTTAAAAATGATTGCTAGTTCAATTCTTTTAGTAGAATAGGCTTTTTCCTTTCACAATTAACAATGACATCCATTCTTGCTGGATCAAGACACAATATCCTACTGTTACTCACCCTGATGCTCCATGCACCTGTATCATATTGCAGCTTGTTCAACTTTCTGGCCAGAAGAACATACTTTAACTATATCCTCTTATAGTTTACAAAGATGTCTCATATTCTCTATATCAAGAGAAAAAAAAAAGTTTTTTGCCCATGCAGCAAAAATTCTCTGGGGTTGTAAGATTCTACACTTGCTCTTATAGTACTAAATGCTGTCTTGATACTTTGTTAATATCAATCATAGAAGAATTTTAAATTTTCTTCAAATTAGATGCAAAAGAGATATAGATCCTGACCAGAAAATTATCCAAGTCGGTGGGTAAAGCATAACAAGCTCCTTTTGCTGGAATTCCTTTATACAATGCATAACTTAATAACCATATTCTGAAGATATTAGTGACTGCTACATAGGCAAGACCACTTGACAACCAAGGGCTTTTACAACAGACAATGTCTCTTTCAGAATTTTCACTAGTCTGTACAAGGTAAGTTGATGCTGCCAAATATTGAGGGTAAACAAAACTGGAACAAGATATGGAAACGTTTTATTTTATTTTTGGGGGGAGAAGGAAGTGCAACTGTCTGGGAGACTCCAGAGGCTCCAGGATTAGGGTGAAAGAGAGAGTTCATAGAAAACTAATCATGTTATGTTCGTTAGCCTTTGTTGCATTAGCCATAGACACATTGATGTTTAGATATGTTTCTGCGGAATTCTCTCAATTTTTTACGAGGGTTGTTATACCAAATACCATAAACTACATTTTCTGACTAGAGAACCTATCAGGATTTTCAAACATAAAATCAACATCCCAACAGACTTCTCTTTATTTAAATAGACTTATTAAAAATTTAAAACAGATGAAAATAATTTCAGTGAAATAAATAAATAATTAAGGCAAATCTGTATGCTTGTCAGAAACTCCATATTGAGAATTAAGAAAAGGTAGACAGGCTTCTGACATATCTGTCCTTTTTTATAGTTAAAGGTAAAGTTATTTTTCTATGCTTGATATTCTTTTCAAGTTTACCTGATCAAACCATAAACTAAAAAATGTTGCCAGATAACTTACACTGGTAATAATCATAACCTTTAATCACAGTTAAAAAGAATGATACAATGCTGGGGTTTTTTTAATAGTGGGCTTGCTAGAACAGGCAAGTTATCATGCTTCAAGCAATTTTAAACATTGATTTGACTGTGAAATACAATAACAGATTGCACTTTGAAAACTGGTCACTAGCAGTGCATTGTCAGCAGGCCGAGACAGTAATCCCTGAGTGTTGTAAGACTGCTGCCATTAATAACTGAGCTTGTTAGTTGAAAGCTGGCAAAGACTTGAGTGTTTAAGAGGATTACTGCTATAAATCATATTAATTTTTTTTTAAGCATTCAAGGTCTTATTCATTAAGGGCTTTTGCAACAGAAACAGCTACACGAGGATATGATTCTGTTTTGATAAATGACTAGGACTTTGATTTTGCAAATGCTTGCGGTGGGCTCTTTGAAGAGTACTTAAAGGAATCAGCTATTCGATTTCTATATATGAGGTCCATTTCTTTGTAGGAAGTCAACACACTAGTCAGCCATCCTCAAGCAATGAGGAAAAGATGAATTGAAATTCCATAGGTTAGAGATCTTAGCAAGAGGCATATTTCAAGCACTCTTGTTAGGTACTCGTATATGTAATTCTGCTTCAGGCAGTGTACGCTCATCCATAGCAGCAGCATTCTTTTAGATCAGGCCTTAACAGAATAAGACCATGAGGAGTCAGAAAGATGATCAAAGGGCTGGAAAATCTGCCCTATGATGAAATGTTGAAGAATGATAGGATCATGAAATGGTTTAGGTTGGAAGGGACCTTAAATTTTATCTAGTTCCACTCCCCTGCCATGGGCAGGGGCAGTTTTCACTAGACATGTGAAGGTTGACATGTCCATATCTTCTCTGGGCAAGAAGAGAAGGTATGGACAAGTGCCTCACCACCATCATAGTGAAGAATTTCTTCTGAATACCTTATCTGAACCTGCCAGTTTTTAGTTTAAAGCCATTAACTTTCTTTTCTCTCCAGATAAGGTACTGTATTGCAGTACAAAAAAGATTAGCTACAAAGAAGATGGAGCCTCTGTCTTTACAAGGAATCACATGGAAAAGACAAGAAAGAACAGGTAAAAGTTGCATTGAGATAGGTTTCATTTCAATTCAAGAAGGAATTTTTTAAATGAAAACCATCAATCAGGAACAGCCTTCCCAGGGACATGGTAGATACACCATTCCTGGGGGTTTTTTAAGATATAATTAAACAGTTTGCTTACTACTCTCTTCTAGGGTTTCTTTCCCTATAAAAGATTGGATCATATAATCAGAAATAGATTTTGACCTTCAAATTTCTTAAAACTTCTGTTATCATCATTTTTGGCACACATTTTTCAAGGTGAGAAGAAAATATTTTTATGGTCTTCCTGTATTCAATGTATTTCCATAGACTGAATAGAATGTGGAGTACTAGAATCTGTGTTTTGAGTACTCCCAACCAGCACTTAACAATGAGCTGTTGAAGTTCTGTGATCTCTTAAGAAGAGTAGAAGTGGATTTTTCTGTAGGTACCTTCCTCATCCAAGACAGATTACCAATGGATAGTGGCATTTAATTGCTTGTCTTGACCATTTCTATACTGTATATCAGAAAGACAAATAGAGGATATTGTAATCTTGAAATTATTTAAATATGAAATAAAGAAGAAATGAAATGCAATAGATAAATGAGACCTAACAGAAGAAGTTCTGAATTTTATTCTGCCTTAAGTGTGAATTTCAGTCTTTAATTTTCAGGGCTTCTGTGATCCAGAAGATACTTTATCCTATATTTTAGCTGTCTCTACATTCCTTATGCCTAAGACCATATCTAAATCAATTGGGAAGAATGTTTTCTTTAAAAAAACCCAAACCCTATGAAATCCTAGCAAAACTTTCAAAATATATACATGCACATTCACGTAAGTGTGCTCAGCTGTCATTTGGTAGTAATGTAAAACCCCACCATATTTAGCTTTTTAGTCAAATATTTCCCAGAAAGAAACTAATTGCAGCTCAGGTGTAGTGGAAGCCATGCTCAGAGAAAGCTTTTCTTACTTTGTATATTTTCCTGTTGGTATTATGTGCTGCTTATCAGTAAGAATGTCAGAAGTACATCAGGATCTGCATCATGTACCCTTCATTCATCCTCAGAAGGGTGTTGATCCTTCTTGCCAGGGCATCAAACTTATCTATCACTATGTATTTTTCTTTCCCAATCTTCTGTTTTCTGCTCCAGGAATACAATATCAGGAAATGAAACACTGATGTTACATTATGAATCAGCTGAAGTAACTGTAAAGTTGCAAGACAGGCAGCATTTTAAAGTCTTGTCTTCCAGCTTTATGGGTGTTTTCTGACAAAGTAATCATAAGAATTTATAACTGACCTGTGTGTGACCATCTAAATGCTACAAGGAAGAGATATTCCATAAATATTCCTCATAATTTAACATCTAGAACCTGTAAAAAAGAAAAGAAAAATGTAGAAATGCCTAATTATATATTATATATCAACTCAACAAATCAACAGAAGAACTTGAATATTTATTATATATGGATTAGATCTACTTTTGATGGTAGTTACAATGAGACATTTGTGCTATATTATGCAGAAAATTTGGGACTAAACATGAAAGAATGTCTGAAGATACACTGTAATGCTTGTTTTATACTTGATAAAAGAAATGGGAAAGAGAAAGCTTCCAATTTGTTCCTTAGCACAATAGCTTTGCAACTACAAACAATTTAAGCAAGAGAGATTTTCTTTATCTTTAAATAAAATATATTCTTTTATATGTATTGATAACATTTATATATTGTAGATGTGTTTGATATAATGAATACTGAATTTAAATTTCTTTCATATTTTACTGAATGTTTCAGTCCATGTATCAGTCAGTAATAATACAGATAAAATAATCTTTTGTTACCTGGATCTGGAAAAATGCAAAAATGAAACTTCAAAAATAGATCTAATAAAAATCATAAATGTGGATTTGCTTAAAATTCTTCAGAAACATTAACTGGCTTTCCTCAATATGACTTCACAAGATTTCATTAATGAATTCCAGGTAATGAGAGTTCAGCTTCTAGAGTTATCTTAAAGCCTTGGAGCAGATTGGTGAGTCTTTAATACGTAAAGTCATTCTAATTCTTTATAAATTCAATTCTCGAGTAAATAAAATGTACAGAATAAAATGTTTGAGACCTAAGAATAATTTTCAGAATTGGCAATGACTTAAAAAATGCTCTAACTGGAATATTGTTATGAACTCTGAAGTCTCATTGACCTCATTAATTCACTGAGGAAGAAGAAGATAATACATACTCAATTTGGCAAGAAAGAAAAAATATGAACAAAATGAAAAATTTTAAATTATATGCAGTGGTAGTGCTAATTTTTATTTATGATTTCATTCTCTACTACACTTCAATATCTGGTATTTTTATAATTGGCAGAATTTTCAGGTCAATCTTCATGACAAATATAATGAGTAAATATCAGTCAGAAATGTTTCTGCTACTTTTAAGACACTGAAATGCTCACTGAACTTCTAATCTTTTCTTCTAAAGATTGTTCAAATCAATCTTCATTCATAGCTGTGTGATAGAAAGGTTCATAAAGCCTGGGGTTTTTTTCACCTGCAAAAATCAAATCTATCACAGTATATTGATAAATTTATTTGGATTCATATTGTAAATGCAACTGGATATTTTCTCCAAAATCTAATTTCAAAACTCATTGATACCTCAATTTAAAATAATTTTATATTCAACTGGAGCCAAAAAGAAGTGTGAACAATGTGAATAGTGAGAGTTGTGCATTAATAATGGGATCTTTCACTCCTTTGTTTGAGACCAAAATATATTAAAGCAATGGTTGAATAAGACACACAGCTGCAATCAATTTTCATCTAAAATGTTAAATTTTACTTTTTGTAATGACAGAAATAATATTTTGATGTCATTATCTCCTCTTCCTACAGTGGTACAGGAGCGTGTTTTCTTTTGCTCGAGTGGAACCATAATAATTGAAAATCCATTCGCAAAGAAATCACAAAGAATATTCTGAGAAAATTTAAATTACAGAGAACTAGAATAATATGAGGTTGTAAATTTTTGCTTTCATGAAATGATTTCAGAGTATTTAGAAAGAACCAAGGGGAAAATCTAGAAGACACAGTCTGCTATTTGAACTACACCATTTTTTGATTTTTAGTTTAACTGTTTGTTGAAATACTCCTTTTTGGGTGTGTATTCAAGACTTTATGCAATGCTAACTCATGGTTTAGGGGTTACTGGGTGACATTGTTCACATGCATTTTTATAACTGAACAAATTTTCTTTTTTCTGCATTGTGGGAGTAAACAAAACAGAACAAAAATTAAGTATTCTTAAATTAATTTTCATTATTATTTTTCATGAGCCAGTCTCTTTACACAAAATTGTTGAACCATAGGAAAAATATTAAAAAGCTATTTACCTAGACAACACTCTATTATATCTGCAGACTGACTAGAAGACCACTAATTCTTTTTGTTTCAGGTAGAACATGGGCATTTTTTACTACATGAACTACCTCTCAAGAAACAGAAAATTGAGTTGTAACACAGACTTCTGATGGTAAGCTTCACATGATTACTATGGTTAGGGAAACTCATTTATTCTGCATATGTGTGTCTGGTATATGAGCCTTGACTTTTTAGGCAAGTTTTAAAATTCATTGATACATATACATGTGCATCGTACTAGGCCCTTTAGCTTTGTTATATATTTTCAAAAGGCACAGGCCTTCTGAACAAAAACAGAACAGTAGATTTTGTCATATATGTACGAGGAATACTGACTGCATTTTACAGATGCATGAGATCAGGAACCTACTAGGTGACGGTTACCAGTGATTGGTAAACTTACCAATTACTTGGTATGTTACACTTTTAAATATTATTAAGTTTGTATAAATAAAACTTAATGAAATATTAAGTACGATCAGGATATTTCAGGATATATGTATGTTGTAATTTCAATTTAGAAAATCATAATAATTATTAATATAGGATTAATATACCACTGATACAGCATAGAATTAAAAAGTGCTTACAGTGCAATGAAGTTGTGTGTTTCATTTTTATATCAACACAAAGATAAATATTGTTTATAACTGGCAGAAAAAAGATCTAAAAGCCTTCTCAGATCTTTAATGCTCATAAATAGATAGGACCTTGAATTAACATGTTCTTTGACAGGAAGCACCTTTATCAGCAATTTCCCCTAACCATGGATCTGAAACAAAAGTCATTAAAGGCTTTTTTGTCCTTTCTTTTCCTATTTTTCCATTGATTTAAATTGGCTGGCTGCCAAGGTGTAGAATCGGCATGCTAAAATCCAGTAGGACAGGAAGATGAATTAAACAATACACAATTTAAACAGACCCACTGTGCTGAATCAGTTCTGACTCAGAAGGAATAGTACTGAGTCACCAGAATCAGTGTGTTATACAGTAGGAAGTTTCTAATTTTGAATATTGGCAAAGTTCAACCTTGCACAGAGTTTAATACATGGCAAGAACAAAGGGATACATAATGCAGCTGCAAGTCAAAAAAAGATTAATATATACTAATATAAACTGAGAAAAGCTAACAGTCTGGAAAGGAGGGAAGCATTTAGAACTTCAGAGTGGTTTGAAAGAGCTGATATCTGAAAATTAAATCTTCAAGGAGGTGACTCATTTCTTGTACTACACATACGAGAAGTTGTTTGGTAATTATTTTCCAATTTCAGAATAAAATAGTGAACTTCAGTGCTTCTTCTTCAGTTTTCTGGTCAGTTTTTAGGACTGCTGCTGTTTCACTGATGGGCCTACTCCACAAAGGTCTGCATACATACATGTTCTCTCTCTCATGCATGCACACACAAGTAAAAACACGTCAACCATAATGTCCACAGACTCACAGAATCACAGAATGAATCAAGTTGGAAAAGACCTCTGAGATCACCAAGTCCAACCTGTGACCACACAACACCATGTTTAATAGAACATGGCACATCTTGGTGCCACATCCGGTCTTTTCTCAAACACCTCCAGGGACTGCGACGCCACCACACCCCTGCGACTTCCAATGTCCATTAGTCCTGCAGTAAAGAAATTCTTCCTAATGTCCAACCTACACGTTCCCTGGCACAGTTTAAGGCTGTGTCCTCTTGCGCTGTCACTGGTGATATGGGAGCAGAGACCAGTCCCCACCTGGGTACAACCTCCTTTCAGGGAGTTGTTGAGCGTGATAAGATCACCCCTGACCCTCATCTTCTCCAGGCTGAGCAACATCATCTCCTTCAGTTGTTCCTCATGGGACGTGCTCTCCAGACCCTGCGTCAGCTTTGCTCCTTCTCTGAACGCTCCAGGACCTCAGCGTCCTTGTAGTGAGGGGCCCAGAACTGGACACAGGATTTGAGGTGTGGCCTCACCAGTGCCCAGTGCAGAGAGACAATCCCTGCCCTGGCCCTGCTGGCCACACTATTGCTGATACAGGCCAGGATGCCATTGGCCCTCTTCGACACCCGAGCAAACATGGCTCATGTTTAGCTGGCTGTCACCCCCGCCCAGGTCCTTTTCTGCTGCCCAGCTTTTCGGCCACTCTGTCCCCAGCCTGTAGCACTGCATGAGGTTGTTGTGGCCAAGCCCAATTACTGTCCAGGTATCTGATGGCTTAGCATTAGTGAAAAAGCAAAAAACTCATGCAATTGTCTAATATATTTACCCTCCAAAAACTTCTAGTTAACTATAATGTAATAGGTCACAATGCCTGTTATCAAAACACTCTCACAGACATCAGAAAAAAATTTTGTTCACATTCTTGAGAAATATTTAAGAAATGTATACAACAAAAAAATCTGTTAAATAAAGTAGAATCAGATGAGGAAAATGGGACAACATGAAAAAGAAAACTGATTCCTCAATAAAATTGAATCAATAATTGTTGCAGTGCACACCTGGTTTGATGGTTTACCCCTAGCTTCCCCTGATTCCCAAGTAAATTGTTTACTCCTAGAGAATGTTCCCTCCCCTTTCACGTCCATCAAGTTAACCCTGCCCATTCTTCCAGATCCTTCTATGTCAATCCCCAGTTGTCCTAACCCCTTGCTCACCAGTCAAGGCTTGCCCCCTCCCCTTGTTCCAGAGAATTCTATGTTCCTCAGTACCCAGATGGTGCCTTAACTTTGTACCCTCCCCTTAGTGTCTCCCTATTGGCAGTGACCTTTTGGACCACCCCTTGTGTTCCCTACCCACTGAGTTGTCATTGGGTGTTGTGTTGTACCATCCCTCATGCCACCCTCTGTTTAAAAACCCTGTTCCCCTGAGATTTGTGCCCTCTCTCCCTGATCCCTTTGACTTTAATAAATCCTTGGTTGGAACCTCATACAGAGAGCGTCCTCCTACTCCTTTGCTCGGTCCTTGTCGCAGCCTGCTCGACTCGGCTTGGGGTTGCATACCCCACAGGTTCTGCTTTAGGCACCCTCTGTGCCTTTGCCATTCCCCACTCTCGCCGCAGAGCTCCATCCTGCGCCTAGCCGGGGTCTCGAAGACCTGAAAGGAGCTCGTGACAAATAATGGATGGTACAGAAACAAAATTAGGAAAAAAAGGAAGAAATAGAAAATAAGGAATATTTTAATTCTAGAACAAGAAAAAAGCAACAGAAGCATCTGGTATGATCAAAGTAAAATCAACAAGAAGCGACATATGTTTTATGGTCCTGGATTGCACAAGATGAGTTTCTATGAAATGTTTTCCTTTATGATTGACCAGTTACTTTGCCCTATAGTGCTTTTGCATTCTTTGCTACTGAAACTTTTCCCTTCCTATTTGTGGGCTTGGAGGGTTGAGTATTTCATACATAATTAGTAAGTGTTGTCAAGCCAGAGCAAAGCAGTGCAGGAGCTGGCTGACTGCCCAGAAGTAGAAAGAGAATAGTAAAATCTTGCAAACAGGACATGAAGAGAAGTTAAACAAGAGACAAATCCTCTATTTTTGGCACATGCTCAACTTGGCAAACTGGGAAATTACAGATGGAAAGTGAAAAAAAAAAGGAAAGTTATGAAAAACTAAAAGTAAGACATGCAGTGGGGTAATTTGGAAAAATTCATCATTCCATCAATCTTTGGATATCAGATACAACATATGACATAGAACATACTAATGAAAATGAATCCCTTCAAACTGGAAATTCCTGAGATAAGTAAGCCAAACATATTAGGGAACACATTACATTCATACTAATTCAACCTATACAAGAAAATTAGGAGTCAATTTGATTCTAGGTTGATGGAGCAGCAAAAAGAAGAAACAGAGGTATGCCAGCTCAAATAAATAGTTGTAGAAACCCTTTTTAATAAATTATGTAAAGAAAGGAAACATTTGGAATTTGATTTAGTTTTTTGTTTTTAAAATTCTTTCTTAACCTGGACATGAGTATAGAGATTGGCATTCAAAATATTATTGAAAATTTTGGGGAAAATAAAGTCTCATTTTGTCTATTTTTGTTGCCTCTTTGAATCTCTCCCTCTTCTGTAAGGTTGTGAACTTTTTCTTTCACTTACTTCTGAAAGGAAGTTGCATTATAGGTCTACAACTTTCTTCTGATTTATACCCAGATGCAACTAAGCCCCACCAGCAGGCTGGGGAAGACTATCAGGATAAAACTGAGAGAATTATTGGGTAGAGATAAAGAAAAAATGGGTAAAGCCAAAGTTGTGCACACCAGCAGTGCAAGGAATTAATTTCCCACTTCCCATGGGCAGCCAGATGTTCAGCAGTCTCCAGGAAGCAGCACTGGATCACATGTAATGGTGACTTGGGAAGACAAACACCATCACTCGAAACATCTCCCTCTTCCTTCTTTTTCCTCTGCTGTGTATGTTGAGCATGATGTCATATGATATGGAATATCCCTTTGGTCAGCTGGGGGCAGCTGTCCCAGCTGTGTCCCCTCTAAAATTCTTGTGCACCCCCAGCCTCCTTAATGGGGAGAGGTGAGAGGCAGAGGTCTTGACCCTGTGTAAGTACTGCCCAGCAATAGCTAAATCATGGCCCATACTGGCCACTCTGAAGAAAATGATCCTTCCCACAGTAAAAACCAGCAAGAGTTTATTTTGCAGATCACAGAATTATAGAATAGTTAGGGTTGACAGGGACTTCTGGAGATCATACTTAAAACTTAGAGAGTCTTGTCATCACTGTATTTTTTTCTGACTATCTAGAAATCTAGGGATGTACATAAAGTGTAACAGCTCTGGAAGGTATTTTCTTAATGCAAAGAAAGTGTAGGAGAAAAGCACATTTTAGTAGCCTTATATAAACATTCCAAACATAGGAGTATATCATAGGTAAGAACCTATGTGTTGACAATAAAAGAGTTTTTAGTTCATTCCCTGTGATGCCACTGTGAATGTTATCAATAAAGCTATAATAACTGAAAGAAATAGGTCAAGGAATTTGCAATTTGGTGTACAATGTACACAAAGGACATGTACAATATGGGAATTTTTTCTCTTATTTTCTCCCCAAGTTGTTAACTTTCCAGTAAAGATATCATACAACTGTCACATGTACCTGACCCAGCAACACTGTACTTTTATGTTGGGTTATTCATGCTAGGTCTGCATGCAGGTGGCTTACATAAATACACTTGATGTTTGCTAGATAAACTTACTCATGTGATATATTTTAAAAGATTACAAATTTTAAAAAAGAAACAACAAAACAAACAAACAAACCAAAAAACCTCACCCACACACAAAAAACCCACTATCAAGTCTGTGAATGACTGGTCACCAATGAATGCATATTGTCCAGAAGTTAGATTTGTGTGACCTTTTCTGTGCTTGCTTGTAATAAAAATGATGTCTGTGTCAGTACTCTGTTTTAATAATCTCAAAAAAAATTTGGTAGCTACTTGTATATGTATACAGATTACATCAGGAAATAACACAAATACTGATATAAATAAACTTATTTGATTCAGAAGTTATCCAAAACACCTGACAATTTATTGAAAAACTCCATCTGTGTCTGAAATTTGTGATTGAATTAAATCATGCATGTTATAACTTTACAGCCTCCCATGCTGTGAGAGGTATATTATCTGATTGGACACACAACTAGCCAATATAGCATGAGAAGAGCCACTCATATTGTTCCCTAAATTGCTTAATAGCTACTATAAGTTGTGAAAATAGTTCCTCTTTTTTATCTGCTTTTGTCTGTTTGTTGGTTTGTTTGTTTTTAATTAAAAAAAAATCTAAGATCACCACAAACTTCAGAGAAAGGCATTTCTGAAACACTTGCAGAATCTTGGCATATGTTTTGATTCTACTCTGTCTGGTTACATTAGACTGTGTAATAGGGTGAAGGTTTTACCTACTATCACACTCAGGAGATTAAGCACAATATGGTCCTTCCATATGGTATTTTTGCCTAAAAACCAATGAGATTAGAATGCCTATGCTGAACATCACTCCATATGTTCATCAGAATAGACCATAGGTCTTGATAGAACTAGGGATTTTTTAAAGATTTAAATTAATATCTTCAACAGTGCCTCGGAAACATCTCAAGCACTGCCAATAATTATTGTGTTTCATCCTCTCCCTCTTCACAATTATGCTATTATGTGTTGTGCTAATAGCTATTTTGTTTATTTCCAGTAAGAATTTTCCTTTGTTAAGTTAATATAATTATTTCACTTCTATACTGAAAAATTTATACTCTATTTAGGAAAAATATCTGCTTTGCACTTAAACACACTGTACACAATGCAGAAAAAAAAAGATTAAGTCAAGAGTTCATGCTGGGTTTTTTGCTAGGAATTTCAGTGATTAGTAAATTGAGTCTTTGCAGACACATCTATTTTCCTGCCTAATATTTTTTACATTTAATCTTGATATTGAAGTCACAAGATAACATCAACTTTATCCCTATAATTCATGGAATTAGAGAACAAAGGAATCACAGGTTTTGAAAAGCATGTGTACAACCCCAGAAGCAATATTCACAGTTCTCCCACATAGGAAAATTCTTTCTCATCCTCACAGCCTTGAGTAAATAGCAAATCCTCGAATGTGAAAATTATTTTCTTAGCATTTTTGATTGTCCAGGAATTTAAGAAAAAAAATAAAACTCCAACAAACACCTCTCTTTTCTTCTGTCTTAGATGAAACACAGATTTTTTCCTTTCCAACTGCACTTGGGGTGAAGTCAGGTGGTTGAAGGCATGGAGGCTGAAAGTCAGGATAGAAAAATAACAAGTCAAGGAAGACAGTCATATATTTTGCTCAAGGAAAAGAACCTTTTTCTTTGAATAGCTTATATAAAGTTTCAACTTAAAGCAAGTTGTATCATTATATTTTCCAAGTGTTTGGGAATTTTTTTTTGTAGGTTTTTTTGTGAGGGAAGTCAGTTTTCTTGTTGGTCATGATTATTTATCATTCTTTTCTCTTAGTTGGTCTTTTCTCTGACTAGATATTGGATAGAGTGGTGGCTTCTCTTCCACTATGTCTAATTCACCAAGTTTGTTTAGAATAAAGATGGTTAATATTCTATCATCTCCTTTAACGTGGAGCATAAATATAAAAGAACACAAGAAGCTACTGTACAAGAAGCTACAGTAATAGTTACTGCTATTATTAATGACAACTGTCACTCAAAATGCCTTTAGATGTTTTAAATAATATATTTAATGGTTTTAAATAATATATTTAATGGTTCCTTGAAAGAAAAGAAGACCTAATATTTAATTTGGCTTATAGTTTTCTGAATTACTATATTGCAGAAGAAATATCTCCATTCCATTGGCTTAAGGTATTTTTAGTTTACACTAAAAAAATCTTACCTAAAAAGGGATTATTTTACACATCATTGCAATCTTTATAACAACCTAAACTGACTTCTTTTCAATGCTGCTTGCAGCTATCATTTAGGGGTAATAATAGAGTGGGTTTAAAAGAGAATATCCCATCATACAGTATCTATCTAGTAATTTTCCTCCTCTCTCTTGTATCTTAAGAAGGATTTGCTTTTTTCAATTGACTGTTTCAACTATGAGAATTCAAACTTAAATTTCTTTTATTCACTCTAGCTGATGGCAGAAAATTGGAGTTATTCATGATTCTGTCCAGCAACATGGTCATTTTATGATATTTTTCTAGCTCTGATGTATTTTTAATAGTGATATCAGTACAAAGAGATTGAAAGTAACACAAAATAACAGGGCAGTGGAAGCCAAATGCAAAATCAATATAACAGATTCTCAGAGTATTTAAATAGAAGACAGTTCTCTGTGTAAATAAAATAAACAAACAAGCAAACTATTATGACTTCATTATTGCACACGTTTTTGGTTAGTCTCTTTTTTAAAAAAAGATAAAGTATATCTGCTCCTTCTGCAGTATGATCAAATTTTGCCAACTCTTCTTTGAGACCATTTGTATTACTATAGTGGAATAATCCAGACTAATTACTGTTATTTATTGCAGTCAAGTTATGCCTAAATTCACACTGATAAAAGTGTAACCATACCTACTGGAGCAAGAAAAAAGTGTCTCAAAGGTACTGTATTTAAAAATCACATTCATACTTTGTTAATCACCTCAGTAAATCAGAAATTCCTCCAGTTACTTACAAAAGACATTTAGAACCTGCAGGTAGAAATAAATCTGTAAAAACAGAAGTAAAGGTCTAAAGGAAAATTTTATAGTTTGGGCTTAAACGATGTCACTATTTTGTGGTGTAATTATCATATTTTTGCCACATGATAAGGGAGATAAACGTTTGAATTATACCAGTTAAACATAACAACATGATTTTTTCCTAATATGCAGAATCATTTTGCCTCCTACCTTGGTTTACAAACCATAACTGTGGAAATGATATTTCAGACTTTTAGGACTGAGATTCACAGATTCAGAATCTCAGTTAAGATATAAGGCTTAGTATTTTGCTTTAATTCAGCAAAGTGTTTAATCATTATTTTAGCTTCAGAGACTTTGAGATCTCAGTGTCTCTTTCTGCTTATGATTTTAAGCATGTTATCTTAAAAAATATAAATAAAAATACAAAATCGGAAAGCCGTGTAAAATAAGGTTTCAGGACATGCTTTTGATTCTATCAGGAAGAATGCTGGGGTTTAACTGCATCTGAACTGTTAAAACTATTTCACCCCTTATGTAAATTATATACCAAAATAAAGTATGAAGGTTGTGGTGCAGAGAAGTTCCAGCAATTGAAAAGATAAATTTGGATGGTACATACACAAAAGGACCTTTAGTGTTATTTTATGCAAAGAGCCTGTCAGCAGTTCAAGAGCTCAAATGCTCCCACAAACCCTGTAAAACCTCAGTCTGTTAAGGAAATGGGGTCAGCAAAACTATTATAAAGAAAATTATCTTAGAAAAACCTTCCTAGCTGGATGTCAACTAGTCAAGCTTGTACATGTAGACTTTCAAAGAATAAAAAATCTTTTAGCTCATCTGATATGTTTAAGACTAGTGACGCATTTAGAATGTGCAGTATTTGGATTAACATAAGTGGCATGCCCAGAGCACATTTTCCTGATTAACAGCATGAACAAAAAACTGGCTGCATCAAACAGCTTTTAAGACTGTTTTTACTAAGTGTACAATCATAAATTTCCTTCAGAATCTGCTCTAGATGTAGGCATTGGCAACTATATGCTTGCAGGTAGATCCTCTTTGTCTTATCCTTGTCAACACCCACACCTACATACTGTACATATCAACAGAGGAGAAGTCTGGATTGGCATATGCCAGCACTCCTGTTTCTTGTTGATATAAAAAGCAATTTTTAATGGAATATGGAAATTTAAAATGGAAAATAAAGTTGCAGGGAACTCTGAAGTCATCTAGTCCTGCTCCTGCTCAAAGCATGGCAAACTTTGAGGTTAAATTGACCTGCTAAGTGGTTTGTCCGGCTGAATTGTGCCTATCTCTAAGGTCAGGGATTGCACATATGTGCAACCTGCAATAGTACTTAATTGTTCTCATTGAGAAGCTTCTTCTTTTTCCCTCATGCTTGAACCTGTGACTGTAGCTTTTTGTCCTTTCTCTGAGCCTCTCTGAAAAGACACTGAGTCTGTGTGCTGTAGCACTGCTTTAGGAAGTGTAAAACTCCAATTAAGACTAATCTTTGCCTTCCCTTCTCAGCCTAGACGACCCATCTAACTTAGCCTCTCTTCTTGTTGCATACTCCATGCCTCCATCTTCTCCATGATTTGCTTCAGTATTTTGACGTATCTTTCCTCTTTTTCTCTGTTCATGAAATACCGTTTGGAAGGTTTCTGAATGCTGCCTTTTTATGCAATCAGATTCAAAACAGGAGTGAAAAAGGACTTTCAGGTTATGAGTACAATCTAGAGAGAGTAACTCCCTCACCCACCCACATACCCCTCTCCCCACCACTGCATGCATGCCCACAGACACACACAAACATGAACAAATCCTTTGGCTTGGTTCCAGTTCTTTTCATGGAGTACCACACAGAAACTTGACAATTTGTGATCCAGACTGTTTTGGGGTGGGGGGAGGAGGGAATATTCATCTGTTTATGCATCCTTTCTTCTCTGACAGAGAATGAAGACTAATTTATTCTCAAGTGAAACTCAGTATTTGGATCAATTTGCAGCAGAGTTACTCTCTTTTCTGTGCCAGATTTATGGAGATAATATATTTCAATATTTAAAGTAGGTAACACTTTGCATCATCTATTTCGTTTGACATATTTATTTATTGATGTAACTTCTGTATAAAAATATGTAGTTACAAAAGGTTACATTGCTGCTGTTGTAAGATCTGTTGAAATTTTATGAAGCATATTTCACACTCAGTACTCAATTTTAAAAAAAGGATTTGGAAAAAAGTTTTAAATAGTAACTACTTATTCCATAACTGGAGATCTAGCGATTTTTCTACTGAGGCATGTTGTCTTGATGACCAAAGAGTTAACTTCCAATCCTGTATATATAAAATGTAAATATGTAAAATATGTGAAATATGGAAAATGTAAAAATGTAAAATACCTGAAATATGTAAAAAATGTAAAATAAGAGGAAAACAAAAGTAAGATTTAAACCTTTTTCTGCCTACTCCATTGAAGCTTCGTTTTGCAGTTTTAGGGTCCAAAACCCAGAAGTTTCGTTTTAATCCATTCCTCTGGGAATGTAGAGTAGAGTAGAAGCTAGGCCTTCTTTCTGGGCTGCTATGCATAGTATTATAGACAGCATTTGCCAAAACCTTAAAAAGTCCGTCATGAAAAGTTCTCATCAGAATGCCTTGGAAACCTTACATCTATGGGCACTTTCTGTTTTCATCACAGTTTCAAATTAATTAGATAGACAACTTCAAAAGCTTTAATCTAGGCTATGGTATTAAGAAACATGCATTAGACATTTCCTGTTTTCATTGCTATGTTGCTTGTTTAAAGAGTTCTTTTACTTTCATCGAAGGCTGTTGAGGACCTTAATGTACAATATTGACAGAGTAATAAAAATAGCAAATTATGTTTCTGACCGTGTGCCAACTTCATTAAATTTTCAGCCATATCAAAAACAATATGGAGGACAAAGGAAAAACAACTTTATTCAAGTTTAAACAGGATTGCAACTGAAATGTAATGCAGAATAATCAGCATATTCTTTTCACTAAATAACTTCCCTCACACATTCCTTCCTGAGGCACATTGAGAGTCTGCCCTTCTCTTTTCCTGCATGCATGTTAAAATCATGACTGGCAACTTCCTGTGAGTTTTTTTTTTTTCCATTTCTGAAACAAAGATTGCATTTTCTCTCTCAGTTATAGTATTACAAGATCATATGCCTTGGGGTATCAAACATTAATACCTTAGCGTTTTTAATATTGAACTTACTGTACGTGGCAAAAAAGCATCTACACCTATGAATTATTGTATCTAGAGAGCATTTTGAAAATGTGAGAGCAACTTAAAAAAGAAATCCACAAAACTTTCAAATGACACAGTTTAATATAGAATCATGTATGAGACCAGGATAACTTTTAGAGACAATATTTAGATTTCATTAAAGATTTCAACTGAGAGATTCCTACACTGATGATGGTAAATATTAAATGAAGAAAACAAAAGCATGTTCAATAGCTATGAAATGCAGGAGAAATGCTAGTGTGGCATTAAAACTTCATCTATAAGCTTCAAAATACTGAGTGGACAACTGCCTAAATTATCTAGGAGATAATGCAGAGGAAGACATGGATCCTTCAGGCTTGATTGCTGGCATCATATGAAGCTGTTTTACTCTTTATGGATTTGACAGCCTCATATCGTTTCTTCAAAAAAATTATAACGTCATTCTTTCAGAACAATGTTTTCTACTCTTAAAACTAATCACATAATTTTGGAGACCATGTTGAAACTCTTTAAGGGGCTTCAAAATTTTCAAAAAAGTTTATGGACATCAGCCATTCTTGACAAAGAGATGAGAATACTCAGTCCTTGGCTCTGGGATGTCCCAGCTTTCATTTGATTACATTCATTTGATAAAGAAAAGAACCTGTGCAGGTATAGAGTAAAAACATTCACCTAGAAGTTGCTTTCAAAATCCAGCTTTACTGCACACTTACTGTGTTAAAGGTGGGGGAGGGGACCATTAAAGGTTTTTGCTGGATTTTTTTAATTCTTTAGGGAATTTAAGATATACCCAATGTATCAATTCTGGTAGAGATTAGGCATAAGGAAAGCATTCAATTGATTGAAGATTTTCAGAAAAATTTATGACTATGTCTTTCTCACACCAGAGTTTTCTTTTTGAGCATCACAGGTTCAAATTTTAATGACACACTGGGAAAGTGTGCCTAGGTCTTAGTACTTTTTTTTTTTTTTTT
>VXBB01009758.1:1702527-1727566 GCA_013399915.1 Illadopsis cleaveri
TTTTTTTTTTTTTTTTTTACTTTAATGTAAGATATTGCATTTTCTAAAATCTTATCCTGATAGAGAATTGAAAAAGTACTTAATGATGGTACTCAGTTTCTACATTCTAGAATGCAGTATATTTTCCTGCTGTATTTTGTAAAAACCTTGCCTGCTGAGAATTATATGGCAGCTAGAGTTATAAGCAGTCTTGTGCATTTATACCTTCCCATCAACCTTGTTCTTTATAGACAGTCCCTTCTCGTTTAGGCTATTATATTTTGTTTAATGCTAATTTCTGTAATTGCATTGCAGTAGAGGACTCAAAAATGCTTTTGTGGTTAAATTATATTAAATTATATTTTAAGACATGAAAAATATTTTTTTCTATCAAAATGTTTCATCTTTTTTCATAACTGGAAAGAAAAGTGAATGAAAAGAACAAGTAAATTGGCTCATTAAAAGATAGTTTTTCTCCAACATGTAAGAGAGGAGACACAAAAGGCATACAGACACTGTGTAGAGAATTGACTAGAAAGATTTAAGAACGCTGTCTGCATGGAGCAAAAAGATCCAGAGGTGAATGAGTGCAGAGGTGTGAGCAAGATCAGGACTGTGCAGAGCATCAAAGCTGAGACAGAGATTAAATTTCATGCACAAAGCGAGCAGATGCCAAGTTACTATCAAGTTAGTCACAAGGATTAAAACTGTGGAGAACAAGAAAAGCTACAACATCTGAAATGAGAAAACTGAACAGCAGACGGAAGAGTTCCCCATCATTGAGATAAGAATGATCCTATCTTTAGGGATGGAAAAGAAAAGACAACTACATAAAAATGTAAGCCCAAAACAAACCTGTGTAAGCCAAAATATTACAGAGTGAGATGAAATAGCAGAAGTTGTGCATGACTGTTAAAAGAGACTGAGAGAATGTAGATCCAGAATTCAAAGAGAGAAAGAGAAAGAAAAATTTACTATGGCTTAAAAATTCAGGTAGGGATTTTATTTGCATACAATATTCTCTAGCTGACTTTGGTCATTAAATCAAGCTGTTCTGGGGAAAAAATATTTTTTTCAAATACTCAAAAAATTCAGACTTTTGAAAAAGAACTTAACAACTCTCATACCAGTTTCATCTGACTCTCTCTGGTTTACATTTATTATCATTTCTAGTGCACCACTGCAGCACCGTTTTCTTAGGGGAAAAGAGGAAGTTTTGTGGACTTGTGCACGACTTACAAGATGTCTCTCTCTTTAGAAAATATATTGCAATAATGAAGTATTTAGGCTTATTACCAAATGGAGTTTTTTTTGTTTGTTTGTTTGGTTTTTTTTTTAATAAAGGAAGCCTAGTGGGAAGGTGGAACTAACAGAAAGCAGAATGGGCTTAGTGAAGTGAATACTCTGATAAGAAAAGTCCTGAAGAACAGAAAGAACTGGAAGCTCTGGTGAAATCTACAAGGCAGAAGAATACTTTTTCTCAGGAAGAGTTACAGGTAACCAACAGGAAAAATAAATTCATTTCAGCAAGCTGTACAGAACTAAATAAATTAAAATTAAATATACTAGGGAGAGAATAAAGAATTTAAACTATGTAAACTATACAACATAATGATGCTACCAACAGTGAAATTTTGCGAGGAATTATAGACTATGAAGAGAAAATGAGCAATATGGATGACAAAACAAAATTTTCCCTGTAGTGTGTCTGGTTGAGGTAGAGTTAACTTTCTTATAGCAGTCTGTATGGTGCTGTGTTTTAATTTGTGACTAAAAGTGTTGATAACATGCTGATGTTTTAGTTACTGCTGAAAAGTGCTGGCACAGCATCAAGATGTCCTTTGTTTCACACTTTGTCCCCCCAGTTAGTAGTCCAGGTAGTGTTGTGGTGTACATTTTGGGTTTTCCAATAATTCTGTATGTTTTTGTTATTTATACATAATGCTTCATTCTGACACCCCCATCCCCAAAACCCTGTGGTATTTCCCTGGTGATAGACATTGTCAATCACCTTGTAAAGATCTGGAAGATTCTGGGGAAGATGCCCTCCAGTTTGGTCAGGTGCTCAAGTACCCACCTTTTTCATTGTTCTGTTAAGTATCCCTGTTCTGAGTCACACCCCCCCGCCCCCTCCATTAGTTCTAAGTTCTCCCCTGCTTGGGGTGCGCCCCTGGGTACCTAAGGTGAGAACAAAGGGGCAGAGGGCACTTCTGCACATGAGCAACTCCCTGGGTGAAATAAAGCCTGGTGAAACCCATGTGAAGAGTCCACTCTTCTTTTTTCCACGCCGCCGACCACGCTGCAGCCTGAGGTTCAAACCCACCAAACCTTCCTTATATGCTGGTCAGAGAGCAAGCTAGCCGGTGCAGCAGCTCAGGACACCACCATAAGGTAGGAGATGGGAGATAAGACAACTGGGACAAATGTACCAAAGGGCCATATAACACGATATTCAGCAACAAAACCTGGGGCAGTCACTGCTGAGGACCATTTGGGTGCTGTTTTGCTAGCAGTAGGTGGCAAGCATTGCCTGTGCATTGTTTGTTTGTTGTGCTTCTTTTCCCCTTTCCTTCACATATAAAATTATCTTAATAATGACCAATGGGTTTTTCTGCCTTTTGTTCTTATTTTCTCCCCCATCCTGTGACAGGGCAGGAAGTGGCTGGTGCGTGCTTAGTTGCCAGTTGGGGTCAATTCCCCATATTCCAATAGAGACTGAATAAATCTTACATAGAGAGATACAATACAGAGACAAAACAGAGAAACAAAATCTTTGTTCTATAGGAGAATAAGCAACTTTAATTTATTACTGATGAGTATACAAGGCACTGGCAAAATGCAAACATAATACATACATTCAGTGTCCTTCATTTTATATAAAGGTCTGATGAGATAATCACAGAATCACAAAATAAGTGAGGTTGGAAGTAACCATGGGATATCATCTCATCCAACCTCCCTGATCAAGCAGGAACTCCTAAAGCACGTTACTCTGGATAGTCTCTGGGCAGCTTTTGAAGAACTAGATAAGGAGACTCCACAACCTCTTTGGGCAACCTGTTCAATAATGTTTAACTAAAAAAAAAAAAATTGTGATCCATCATATATATTAACCCATATTTGGACCATTTATTATTAGGGTTTGTTGGGGTTTTGGGGGTTTTTTTTGATTCTTTTAGTATCCTTCTGGGAGAAATTTATACTCTTCTTGGCACTTACACGAACTATTACAAGCCCTTCTGGTGAAAACTCCATCTTTTTCAACCAGATAATTGAATTGATTACAAAATAAATGGGCCTCATCTTTTCAGTCAAAGGATAGAGGGGAATCATGTGTGTTTTTGCTATTTATCAAGACATTGGTGAAAATCCCTCTGGAGAACTGCATAGAGTTTCCATGCTAGGGAAAAAGGAAGCCAAACTACTAGAGCAGCTTCAGAGAGGGCTAGCAGAGTGGAGACTGGTTTATCAGCAACTCCAGCCCTGTAGGAGACAGTGCACCAGATTGGCTGAAAGGAACCTTGGCTTTACAGCTGTTCTTGCAGGATTCAGAAGACATATTCATGGGGTGGGCATAATTCAGCAAGGTTTAGATTGCAAAGGAATGCAGACATTGCAGTTTGATGCAAAATACAGTCTTCAGGGAGCTGGAAGAATATATGAACAACTACCTCCCTTTGCTGTTAAGTTCTGTAGTGTCTGTGATGCAAACATGGAGTACGGCTCAGCCCAAAATTCACCCTGAACTGTAGATGACAAGTTTCTCTGGAAAATAATAGACAATGAAAATTCTGTTGCAACAAATGCATTTAAGTAGTTTAAGAGTAGAGTTAAGAAAGAGAAAATAGGCTTTGTTCTTCAGTAAAAGAGGATTTTGGAACTGCTTAATAATGAAAATCTTTGATGATAAAAGAAGCTAGTCAGTTTTAAGAATTTGATATGTTTAGCAGAATGTCTTGTAAAAGACAAGGATGGATTGCCATGCAATAATAAACCCAGGAGGTCCTTTGCAGTCCTAGATACTTCAGACATAATTAATTTCCAAGTAATTGTTACTAGACATTAGCAAAATGCATCGCTATGACAGTTCACCTATGTATACAGTTTAAGACTTAACCTAGCTTGTTTATCATGTAAATTTTAAAAGCGTTCTGTTTGTTTAGGTTATGTTGGGATTTTTCAGAAGTTTTCAAATTAATTTTATCCCAGAGCATGCTGTGAAGAAACATAAGTAACTCTGATCTAAATCTTATTTGTGATATTGTAGGGGAAGCTATATCATCTAATTCGTGATGGCCTTTCTCTACCTTGTTAAGCTGCTCCCTGGATTTTTCAGCCAAGTCATAATATTCACCAGAGATGAATGACTTAGGCTAAGGTTTTATTTTTGTAGTCTCAAATTATTAAGAGACATCACTCATTGACTCCTTGAAATGATAGGCATAAAACAATGAGTATGTACCTAATCACTTGGCTGCATAAGCTAGGGATGAAAACATTGCTGAAGTGATTGGTGAATTGATTTGCCATTTACTATGGGTTTTCAGCAAGCATTTCATTGATTTGATATGTAGCGCTGACCCATGAAAGGCTATAAGTATTTGTCCTGAATTTTTATCTCAGGTTTTTTTTCTCATCATTTTAGAATTCCTAAACAGAAGCACGTCTCATCAAATATAAAGACCACTGGTGTCAAAGTCATCTCAATAAAGCCAGATAAGCAATGTTGTAGACAGGTTTTGAGTATGTAGCTCCCATGAATTTGCATTCAAATGACCGGCTATACCACTCATTTGAAGCTTTTGTTCCTACAATTCTGAAAAGCCAGAGCATGAACATCACAGCATTTTTGTGAGGTCAGGAAGTATTGTCTTAGAAAGGGTAAACTGAGACATAACATTTTAATGTATTTCTCAATGTTCTTCGAATATGTGACAGAACGCAGTAAAGTGTGATGATTAATTCTTGTAAAATCTATTCCATGGTGGGTAACACCAAAAAGGGATCATTGGGTCTACAATGATGTCTTATCTATCAGAAAACACTACATTTTACTTAGCTATGTTCATGTTGAACTTTGTGATTTGTTTGAGAATATTTCCATGTTCAAAGAACAAATTACCACAGGAAGAAGCAGGAGACAGTGAAACTGCACCCATGCTAACAAATTAAACTGTTCCTGAGCACCAGCACAAAAGTGTTGTTGTCTACCCTTGTCAAACTCTTAGAGTGGCTTGAAACTCAGGTTTTTCTCCAGGATATTTAGCAATCTCTTACACAATTCCCAGACTTTACCTGGGAGTTTCCATGGCCCAGGATCATCATCAGGAGGCAATTTGCCTTTGGCCACTCTTTACTGGTGAAGAAGAGAGTTCAGCAGTGTGGATCTGGACCAGTCTGTGTATTGGAGGCTGATCAGAGGCACATTTAGTTTCCTAATGTAAGCATAACCTCTTCCATGCCTCCTGGCTGCAAGGAAGTTGATTAAGTAACCTAAATGATCCTCCTAAGAGTAAATTGTCCCTGCAGTACCAGGAAGAGCAAAGCTCTCTGCCTATCTTTGCAATGCCAAATGTGATTTTCACATCTGCACGCAAGCCACACACACACCCCCCCCACACCCACACCCACGCACACACCCACAAAAAAAAAAAAAAAAAAAAAAAAAAATTCCTGTCATTGATTCAGCTCTTGTCTTGCTGTGGTCCAAATCTGGATGTTCAAAGACAGACAGCATAATCCCTAAATCTGAGAATATATCAATAAAATACTCTGTGAAGGGGGAAAAGTATATAAAGAAAAATGCCTAATGGATATGATCATAATAACTATCATTATTTAAGGCTTTGAGATTAAAACAATTTAAAGATACTTGTGTTTCACAGATCTGTGGAAGGGAACATGCATGACTAGAACACTTTAGAAAGTGTAATATGGCCAACATAACAGAAAATGTATCGGACCGAAAACTGTCTGAAGTTGGAGTTTTTAAAGAATTTTTTGGAGATGTTAATCTATATCAGAATCTGTAAGCAGCTCTTATGTGTCACCTGGTAAACAGTTACAATATTTAATCAGGTTTACTATGAAGAGTTTTCAGATTGTTACAAGACTGAATATGTCCAGCTATACCTCCCATGTACTAAATAGGTGTGCTCCTTACTAAAATACCTGTTCACTGTCACATTAGGTACAGGAGAGAATATGTAATCTTCTCTTCTACCACAAAGCTGTATTTATTTATATGAGCCGGATTGATGTTTGAAACACCAGTTGAAAATACAAGTCCATGTGGTTTAGGTATGTTTTGGCTGAGGGAAGGGAAACCATTTACCATTTGAACAAATATTTTCCAGAGTTTTGATCCTATGTTACAGTGATTTCTGCTCTTTTGCAAAAAACCTGTTATGCTTCCCTGTAGTCAATCAAATATCTTTGTTTTAAAGTCCATGTAAAAATATTTCTTCAGTCTGTATTTCTTTAACTGTTCAAATAATTTTTTTTTACACAATATTGTTCCTTTAAACAATGATATTGAGACTGAAGATATTTGTCCAAGAAGGAATTATAGTCTCATAACTACAAGGAGAACCATTTAAAGTCTGAGATATATCAAATAGTTATGAAAATTATCACAGTTCTAAAATATACAATGTAAATTATGTGATAAAGAGGAGTCTGTTTTAGGGGACAAAGAACTCAAGGTTTTTCTAAAATATGTATCCCATTGTGAGAGATTGAAATGTTAATATTTGATGACTCAAAACAATTGCCCATTTGCGGCTGTGGCTGTTGTCTCCGAATTCCAGTCTGTCCCACCTGAGTCTTTAGTGCATTAACAGGACACATAGCAACACAAACTGACATCTAAAACTACAACTTTCTTCAAAACTTTCTCCTTTTTTTGACTTTTCTCTCCTCATTCAAAACAAGCTTTCAGGTGAGTATGTTTGTTTATGAAAACCTAAAGAAACCAATGCTGGGAAAAGTGATAACTAATCTAAAATTATTGCCTATAAGGTTTCAGTACTCAGTGGAATTCAATAACATTTTATATTAGCAAGTTTTGACCATCATACCAAGGCAAATAATAAAATACAAGACATCCTAAAGCTCACCAAGCCCATAATGTTAACATTTGTTGTACATTTGATATGTTTTTGAATAATCATCCTTTGTGCTTTGACAAAGTGATAGCTAGATTTTCTAATGAATGATTTCTGATTTTGGTCATTATTACTTCATCTTTCTAATCCACCAGTCTGCAGGTATCTTGAATGACATTTATCTAAACAAAATATAGATATCTGTAGTCATTCGAGCAATACATAGTGGAATCACATTAAAACCTCTTATTTCTGTCCATTCACTATAAAGAAAAATGGAACTATTATCTTAGGCATCTAGATAAGGGATACACAAAATGTGGCAAGCGAGTCAGAACTTTTTCTCTCTTCTGTTTGTTTAGGGTTTTTCACATCAACAACCATTTATTTGTTCTGGCACAATAATATGTGAAATGTAATATTTGCCTGCGAATGAAGAGGCTCAGCACTATGACTTTTACAAAAGTTAGACACTTTCTGCCCTCTTGTTTGCTTGGGCTGCAGCAGAAATGAGACTAAGGGCACTAATCATGGGATTCATATTAATGACACACAAATAAATTTGTTGAGATTGGGTGTTAGAACCTTTCTGTTCTGATCTGATTTAGTAATAAAAGAGTTTGAAGGAAGTTGTACGCTTTGAATAGATATTATATTTTTATATTTGTTTGTCTAAACCAGGACGTGGCTGGAGAAATCAATGTAATTTTTCTGCTAAATTTTCAGAAGTATCATCACTATTAAATATCAGCGAAAAATTTTAAAGGTATTCTTTTTAGTAACGTGATTTGTTATTAAATAAATTATTTATTATTCGTTGGTTGGGGTTTTTTGCATGACAAGTTTCACATAGAAACATGTAATTTTGGGCAATATACATGTACAGTCTGGAATACAAACTAAAAAGGCTTTACTACATCTTGATTAAGTAAGCAAAAGCTTCTGGAGAAAGTAGCCTACCATTTTGCACTTATAGCCCAGGAGGATGCTAGTAACCTTTGCATTGGTCTTTGTCTTCCACAACAGGAAACATCAGCATAAGATTTTAGGAATGCCTGAAGTGAGCTGTACTCAGGCTACACGTCACTATAATTTATGATTAAATTAATTTATCTCATATCCTTGTGTTATTCCTTCTATTCCACTAAAGGTCTATTTCCAAGCATTGTTCTACATATAAAGATTTTTTTGTTTGTTTTTTCTTCTGCTGCATTTTGATTTGGATTGGTCATTTTTAAATTTTTTTTACAAAATTTAAGCAGAGTTGCCTGTAGTTTTTACCTGCTAATGAGCTAAATTCTACATAAATTCAAGAATTAATGTCAAGTTAGGAACAGAGTCATGCCGATGGCTCCTCTGTAATAGGTTGAGAAAATAGTCCTTTTAAGGATGCCTTATCTTACTTTAACATGCTTACAATCTTAATTTTAACTTCCTTCCCCTGACTAGAGAGAGAAGTATATGATGGCTGTATTCATACTAACATTGGTAAGATGAATCCATCTTTATTTCTTTGGAAAAATAAGATCTTCATATCAGAGATTTTTGTTTTACATTATTTTATTGGTTCTAGTCTAGTCCATAATTTCAATCAACCTCTAAATTGCCCAGACCCAATGAATATATATTTTGGGCCGAAGAAACTCTCTATACATAGCTTTAATCTTTGTTTCATCACAGTTTTTGGAGAAAGCTAAAAAAACCCCCCCTAATTCTTTTTAAATCTTTATATGTGGTTAATTTTCTTTTACATTCACATCTCTTGAAACAACTTTAAAGTGGTTAAGTCAGATATTGAACACATTTTATTTTGGTAACTGTAACTTTAACAGTATTTCTAAATTAATCAAGAGTTTTGGTACTCTGGGGAAGAATAAATAGCTAAGTGAGTCTGATAATATATTGCAGTGCTATAGAACCCAGAGAGAATTGAAGGCTCCTACATTGATTATCTGTTGTTTCAAAACATCTTATCTTTTTTTCTCCCCCTCTAATTCAAGTTGGGTATTTGCTTATGCATAGCATGGCCAGTGTTATGGGAAGGTGTTGCTTACTTCAGAGCTTAATTTCCTGGCTAGAAGAACATGACAGAAACGCTCAAGTTTACAATTGCTTGAAAGCAGTGTAAACTTATTCCCCGCAAATAAGTGTAACAGGTTTCAGGCATGTTGTACTGTACTCTGTGAAAATAATCAACCAAATGAAAAAACAACCCCGCTCTGAAAAAAAAAATTTCTTGTATGACACATAGAGAAAACTAAGAGATCATGTTCAGTATATCTAGTTAAATGGATTATTTTTGAAAGAACAGTTTAAAAAGTTAATTCTTTTAGTAATTCTGATTAATCTACACTTTTTAAGAGAGATGAGGTGAATATCAATAACATTCCTTATTGATGGGAAAATCCTCATGATGCTGGAATGATTAGGACAACTTGCTCTATAATATTCATTTACATAAAATCACAACTGGACTAGACTGAGTGGAGTTAATTTTTAGAAGTTTGGATTCTTTTTACACATATTTAACTGCATGGATGATGGGGAAAAATATCATGACTAGTTGCTTGCAGGTTTTTTTTGTCTAAAAATGTTACATGTAATGATTTTTCCTTTTATTTGTTTGGAATTATACAGCAGTGGAAGAAAACTGTTACTTGCCTTTACAGTCAAGCTACTTTAGCAACAGAATTATTACACAGAGAAGTTGGAAATAGTTAAGGAATTCTGTTACTCTGAAAATTTCTGTAAGTGGAAATATGAATATCAAAGGCATCTGTCATTCCAACAGGTTATTTCACTTCATCCCAGTACATGAAAAAGCACATGGATTCTAAACTCAGTTTTTCAGACTGAAGTGGGCATCAGGCCAAATAATTTTTCTCACTCTCTGTAGAAGAGGCACATGATACAGAAGACATTATGGTAATTTTTTTTTCCTCAATTTTTCTTTTCTCTCCTTTAAAAATGCAGTTACTGTAAAATATAGATAACTAATCTGAGGTCAAGGATTAATTTCCTCATCTAAGTACATAGTTTTCTGTAATAATTGTCCTTGAAATCATATATTTAAAACTATTTAATTTTTGCAATGTCCCCAAATAACCTTTTACTCATGTAAATGTTTGCAGGTTTTGGCTTAGTTTTTCACAATCCAAATAAATTTGAACTGACAATAATTTTCTCTCTTCTCACACTTATTTTATTTCTCACTCTTCTCTCCTCTGTATGGTCTTTTGCCCTTTCTTAAGCCTGTTTACCCTAGATCACCCTTTTGGCTTTGGGGCCCAGCCATGTCCTTCAGTGGGTCCTACACAGGGCAGCCCCAGTGCTTGGCACAGAGGCCCCATGCAGCTGATACAAGTGTAAACATGTAAAGTGCACAAAATACATAGAATATATGGCTCTGTGCATGCAGTGCAGTGTAAAAAATATGTGTGTGCTTGTGTGTGAGTGTGTACGCACATGAGAAAGGCTGGATGGATGGAAGGGTGGATGGATGGATGGATGCATGGATGGATGTTGCTACTATCAAACTCTATACTTAAATTTGTAATTGAAGTTAATTGGAAAAATAAAACAAAACAAACAAAAACCAAACAACCACATTCCAAGTAAAAGTGCTGGCCCAAATTTTCAGTTATTGTATTTGCCTCAATTTCACTACCTCAATTTCACTACTTGAAAAATAAGACAAATAATGTTGAGAAGAAAGACAAAGTATTTTGTTTGATATAAAACCAAAAGGAATGAAACACAAATAGAAAAGAGTTATCCTTTATAAAATTTACAGAAAAAGTATATTCAGAGTGTCATCTAAATCCAAATCCATCAAAGTGAAGATGACATATAGTCCTGTAATCAAGTGGGATTGTGTTAATGTTAATGCTTTGTCTGAGAGCATCATAAACATTTCATCCCTATGAAAATTTGACTCCTTAGTGCCATCAGTGTCAGGAAGCCAGAATTGTTTCTGCTTGCATTAATTTCAGGTAAATTAAGTAATTTTTGACATTTATAAAGTTTTGACTGACCTAATTATTTGGGGATTTTTGGTTTTACCTGTTTGTTGTGGATGGTTTGATTTTTTGCCAAGCTTTTCCCTCAGGTAAGAGGTATCTAAAACTAAATACTATATGTATAGGCTATCTGTACAAAACAAAATATTGACAAAATATAAATAAGTGAAATTTGTGCACTATTGTATTATTTTATCTGTATAGTCTTGATTCAAAGCCTGTCAAAATCAAAGGAAAGAATCTAATTATCTTCAAGTAAATTTGGGAGAATGCTTATATGTGATTGCAGCAGATTGCCTCTTGTCAGCAACCATTAACTATGAATGGTGTCTCCTGCTAACATCAGACAACTGAGACTTATATTTTATTATAACCAAGTTGGAAAAATTATTCCAAGTTTCTTCAAAGTAGTAGAGCTTCCTTGTCCTGATTAATTTTACACAGAACATTTACTTAAATTTTTGCAGCCTTATCTGGAGAAATTGATAACTCCATCTTTGAATACATTATTTTCAGAAATGCCAAGAAATATTGTAATACAATAACTCCCTTAAAAGGAATTCCTTCATTCATTTTTAACCTTGGTACTGAAATATTAGTGGAAGAATACTTTACCACATGCACATAAAATAATTTCTCTTAGATCTCAATCATTAAACCAAAATTGACTGGTCATTAGCAGATAGCATATTAGTTATCCTATATATGCCACTGACAATTTTGAGTGACTGGATCAATTTGTCTAAACCAAAATGCCTAAGAAAAACAGAATTTTCAGGGTGGACATTCAAAATTTCCTTTGAAAGTGATTTTCAATGCCATCTGCAGTTAAGATCTCTCCCTATAGAGAGATCATCTTAGATAAATATTAAAAATAATGACCTAAAAAAGCATAATGTCTTAAAAATATTTTAATATATGATTTTATTCTACTCTAAACCTTTTTCAAATATGTTATACTTACAAATATTTTCACATATACCTGCAGCACAACCACTTTTCTCATTGTCCAACAAACTTCCCTCTTTCTGCTTTTCCAGAAAATAGTTAGTAAAACACTGTGCAAGGCTTATTACATTCCTTATCCTGGAAAAGGAGGAGATACATGGAAAGGTACTAAATGGCACAAAGTTGTTTATAAGGAAAATCTTATAATTGTTCTAATGCAAGCAATACATGATTAAAACTTTGATTAAGAAAGAATATTTCAATTAATCTGATCTTATCCATGCCATGCAGTATCTGATCACTGGGGAATAAAGCTCTTTTGATATTAGTTTGAGGTAAAATTTCAAAGCTATGCTAAGATGTTTTACTCCCATTGATGCTGACAGAACTTGCCTGACCAACATCATACACTGTGTTCAAAATTCACCCTATTAATTAAGAAGCAAGACTTCATAAATGCGGTATACATCTTAAGATGTCCTGCAGTAAGAATGCTTCTTTAGAGTCACTATACTGTTTTCAGTGTACTGGGGGTCCTAAAAGATTTGCCCTTGACAGTTCTTGTAATTTCAGGGAAAGTGAGTATCCTGAAGAGTGCAAATGGGTCCATCCAGTAATGCATATTTTGGATGTGTAGAATCTCAACACGATAAATTATGCATACATTTTATCCTTTGGGTGCCTATTTTCAACTAAAATTTATAACAAGACATCACTTAGAAAGACAATTCTGTGTGGGCAGCTGTTAAGGTGTATGGTGTATATAAAAACACACTATCTTTTCATACACAGAAGCTTCTCTTTTTCAATTCTACCGGTAATGTTGCATAATTTTTCTCAGTAACGAGCACTGGTGTATATACAATGCTGTAAGCATGCTACTATCACTTTTCTCCTAAGTAATTTATATGACAAAAATCTTCCTCCAATAGCAACATAGCAGTGTCCTGCCCTGTCTGCCTCTCTCCATAGCCCTCTAAAAGAACGAAAAACAAAAAGAAAAACAGGCAAGCAAGCAAATAGACAAACCAAGTCAAGGGATTAATTCAGACTGATCTGGTGGATGCCTTCTTTATAAGGCAATGCCATTGGCTTACAGTTGCAAAATAAAAAAGTAATATTTTTCTGTAAATATAAACATGAGATTTTTTTTTTTTACTTTAATAAAAAGATATGAAAAATAAGCTCTAACATATGACTTCATCTCCTTACTCCACGAGGGGCACACTGACTAACTTGGACTTTTTCTACACAGGGCCAGGCCATTAGCAGTGTACAGGTCAGTCAGTGAGTCAGAGTGAATCCAAGGAATTGAATCCTCATTTGTAAATTAGTTGTGTTAGTTGCAATGTCCACATATAGATTATATCAGTACAATTCCAATCATTTAAGTAGACCTACATATCTTTAAATTTTGGCTAAACTTTGTGTGCAATGTGCCCTTTGATAATGGTACATCTATACATTTTATCTCAGCAGTTGCTGTCAGCTATGAAAGTTAGCCAGAGCTACCTTCATCCTGACTTACAAACTCCTTTTATTGTTACACTGATAAATTTGTATCTGTCAGTCTTTCCACTGGAACCACAGTTACACAGTCACAGGACATTTTAGTTATGGTGAAACTGCAAAATTATTTTCAGAACTCCCCTAAATTCTAGTTTTGTTGAGACTTTTCTGGATCACCAGGAAAGGACCAAAGGATGTTTCCGTTAATGGAATAGCTGCACCAGCAAAAGTTCTGTAAAAAAGTAAGAATACTGTAATAAAATATTGTTTCCATGTGTTTATCTCCAAGTTGCACCTTCCATGGTGACAGCAGGCATAGATCTTTGTCTCAAATACATTCATCACTTATTTTTCCTAGGAAACTAGTCTGATTTTTATTCTTTTTCTTTCTGTAACCACGTTAAAGAGAATGATAAATATTTGTGTCTTCCAGCAACAAAGCAGTGAACACTGAAGTTCCTTTCTTAAGGTTTGAGGTCTTTTATATGCATTTTGGTTTCATCGGATCTTACAAGGCAATTTAAATGTCAAGTGTGCTTTTCTTCTGCTAGTTTTATTAGGATGTCAGAGTTTACTTTGGTGTGCCCTGGGCATGTCTATTTATTTATGGATTCAATAAGTGAAAGATCCTGTGTGCAATAACACAATCTATCTGAACAGTAATTAGTGTTGTGATATGTGGTGGAGTAAGTAACTGTAAGTAACTCATCCACTCTGTAACTATTTATGCAGCATTAGAGACTTGTAGCATTGCACTGTACATTTGCTCTTGTTTCTTCTGAAATTGGGCCTGGATTTGTTTTCCACGGGATTTGGGCCCCCACCAGTTAGGTTCCTGTAAAAGTATTAAGGAAAGAAAAGGAAAACAAGATAAATAGAGTAGAAAATGAGAGAAATGTAGAGAAATAACGAAAAGGGCAAGACAGCAGATGTAAAAAATTAATGTAAACGTTAATATAGACAGAAAAGGGTGGAAGTCTTCTCTGGAAGCTAAAGGAAAAATAAAAGACAAAACATGATAAAGATGAGGCAACAGAAAGGAATGAGGAGTAAAGGGCTATTTAAACAGCTATGTCATCTCTCTATTTCATGACAAAATATCATTCTTAGTACTTATTAATTGATATGGTCTTCAGGTTTTTTCTAATCTTTTTTTGCTTTCCACTTTTTTGGGGGTCTCATTCACTTGTTTCTTTTTGCCCTAATTGTTCATTTCTACTCTGCACTTTTTTTCTCATTGTTTATTTACCTAATACTTCAATTCCATAGTTATCCTCTTGCTATCAACTCAGTGATCATTCTAGAAGTGTCTTCAGTAGAAATTTTCTATTATTTATGTTGAAAAAACCATACTGCAGAGAGAAACAGATAAAGTATTTTAATTATGTGAAGAAACTAATATTTAACATAATAAAAATGGCAGACAGAGATTTAGTCAAGATCATGCCTTTTGCAATACCTCTAAGGACAGTTTCAAATACTGTTGCATTTGTCATAAATTGAATGATTTTAATGAATGTATGTGCAATGAGACAATTTTTAAACAAAATCTCTCATTTCCTGTTAGTTTTATATCTTCAACCTCTTTGTGCTTTGAAATGAAGATTCTCTGGACATTGTAAGATATATTTTATGTCATATAGAGACATTAAAAAAGAGTTACTCAGTATTTTCAAACTTAAAACTGCTTTATGTTTGCATAGCAATTGCCAATCTTGAACTAAATTTGGTTTAATATGGCACTCATAGACAAAAATTAGTGTTTTAGTGTTTCCAAAAATTGCTTTCATATTTTAGAATGCAGTGAGTTTTCTCCCTGAGTGACATTAAACCAGTGACACATTGTCTGCAAGTGAATCCACATTATGACCTTGTCCTTCACATTTTTGTTTTTGCTACCTGTTTAGGTAATCAGTACAGTCTGAATGCTATTACTAATATCAATTAATTCAGGTCAAAAACATAACAGCAGGAAAAAGAGATCAGCCAGTTACCATATGAAAACCCAAGACGCTGGGGCACCTTATGGTATGTGCAAACAATTCACTATACAATTTCTGGAGAGAGGAAACTGGCATACTGTTGAATACTGTTTTCCTTTGGGTAAAATTTTAATTAAAAAAGCAGCATGGATACAGGTTTTTGATCTTCACTATTCAAATAGCTGAGATAGCTGTTTGAATTTTAAAATCTTATAAAGTATTTCATTAAAAAAAAAGACTTCTGTTACCTTAGCCTTAAAACTGTTTATAATATGATGGACCTGAATTTATGAGTCAAGTTAAACTTGAAGTACATCGTAAGAAAACTTAAGAAGGGATAATGAAAATTTACAATTAGTCTTCTTAGGTCAAGCTTTAAAACCCCCTAGAGAGTATGTTGAATTGGAAGGGACCCACAAGGATCAGTAAGTCCAACTCTTGGCCCTGTACAGGATGTCCCCAAGAGTCACACCATGTCCCTGAGAGCATTGTCCAAATGCTTCTTGAACTCTGTCAGGCTGGTGCTGTGATGACTTCCCTGGGGAGCCTGTTCCATTGCCCAAACAGCTTTTTCTAATATCTAGCCTGAACCTCCCCTAATACAGCTTCAGGCCATTCCCTTGTATCTTGTCACTGGTCACAACAGAGCAGAGATCAATGTCTGCCCCTCCTCTTCCCCTCACAAGAAGTTGAAATTGCAATGAGATCTCCCCTCAGTCTCCTTCAGGCTGAACAGACCAAGTGACCTCAGCCACTCCTCCTACTGCTCCCCCTCCAGTCCCTTCCCCATTTCCATTGCCCTCCTTTGGACACTCTAATATCTTCATATCTTTCTTACATGGTGCTGACCAAAACTGCACACAATATTCATTGTGAATACTGTTCTCATGTCTGAGGCATGAGGAAAGGTAACTCGTGTCATACACGCCTGCTGTAATTCACAATGGCCAAGGATGTCCAGAATCCTGCAATGTTCTGACACTCACCTGGACCTTGAGAGACATTCTTCAGTCTTATCAAGGAGGCATGCAGCTGGGTACTCCTATATCCATACATCTGGATCATGAAATGGAAACAGGGAGGAAAGGTTGTGGAGGAGCCTTGTGTCCAACTCTTTAAGTTGTATTTCTATGTGAGCAATTCTGCACGGCCTTTTACCACACTTCTGCTCTGCATTCTAGGGTGATCAAATTTGTATTCATATAATACATTTGTGTAAATAGAGTTCCATCAAGATATACTGTAGCCAAGGGTGAAAGTTAAAAAGAAAAATGTACATTTTCTGTAAAGATTATTTTTCCTTCCTCAGTTTAATATGGTTACTAGAGGCATATGAGCACTAAATTGACATCCTTTCAGTTTGTGAAGCACTAGGCATTTCTGGAATGGGTAAAAGCTTCGTTAATTCTGATTTCTAAAGCCTGGGGGTATAGAAGCTAAAAGGATTTCTTTTTTTCTTTTTCTTATTTTTTTCTTTATTTTCAAACCAAACAGCAGTTTGTTCTTACCTTTGGATATATGAAGACATGATGTCTGCTTATTACCCACGGAAATGTAAATACAAAACTGGAATAGTTGCAGTAGTAAAGGTCAAGCATTTTAAAAAGTTAATATAACAAGAGCTAATACAAGGAAAAAGGAACATCTTACCTTCCTATTTCTAAGAGATGATAAAAGCAAAATCAGAAATATCCATGAGGTATGTATAAAGAAAAGTTTAACTTGACAAAATTTGCAACTCACAATTTCCAAATATATTTTTTTACACTTATGTTGGATTCATTGTATTTATTTTTGACATTTAAACTTAGCTTTCTATTTCTGAATCAGTCATGTATTTAACACTTATAGGAGTCATAGTTAGAAGCATGTGAGTACGAAAGTTATTTCAGTGTCTAAACCCACAGTTAAATTTCAGCTACAGAGGGAACACATCTGAAACCCTGTACATGTTTGAGTTTGTGTCCCAGGCATGCCTTGGCTCCATGTTAGAATTAAATCTGATTCACTATTCTGGTTGCATTTTTATAGAAACAAATGTCAAATGCATGAATTGGAAGGCAGCTATTGCAGGGACCCAGAGCTCTCACCTGGACACTTACTGGATCAGCATATCAAGTCACATCCTCATTATTGACATCAGCTGCACATCACAAATATAATTTTGACATACCTCATAATAAAATTCTGGAGGTACATATCTCTATAGCCTGATTGTAAATTCATGGAATTATAGAACCATTTATGCTGGAAAAGGCTCTTAGGTCATCAAGTTGAACCATTAACCCTGAACTGACACACCCACCGTGACAACATGGCCTGAAGTGCCACTGCAACCTGTCTTAAATACCTTCAGGAATGAGGATGCAACCACTTCTCTGGGCAGTCTATACCAATGCTTGACAACTGCTTCAGTGAAGAAATTTTTCCTAATAGCCAATCTAAACTTCCCCCAGCACAAATGAGGGTGACTTCCTCTTGATCTCTTCTTACTTGGGAAAAGAAACTGACCCCCACCTCACTACAACCTCCTTTCAGGTAGTTGTAACAAGCAGTAAGATCTCTCAGCCTCCTTTTCTCCAAGATAAACAACCTCAAGTCCCTCTGCTGCTCCTCATATGATTTTTCTCAGGAGCCTTCATGAGCTGTGAATCCAATCTGACTAGTTCAGACTCAGAGGTCTAGAAAGAGTAATCAAATATCCCTTGAAATTCCCTAGATATCTTTCTTGACTGCCACATGTCTTTTATTATCGGAAAGTCTTGTATAGCTGTTGGAAGTCATCTGGAAATGTGAAAACAGATATCTAAGGTCACATTACCATCAAAAGGTAGGGAATCTAGAAATCAGTTGCTCCATATAGATAACTAGTCTGGTTTGAGATAGTTGGTTCCCATTTCATAGTTATATCTCTTGCTGAATAAGAGTGTGGTACAGATATATGTTATGACAGATTATGCACCACATATATAATATATTTAAGTATATACATAGATATGCATTAACATTTTTATAGATGTATGTATAGCCAAAGATTTTAGCTAATAAATGTTCTTCAAACTCTTACCTGTGAAGTGATTGCAATTACAGAATTATAGTAATAATATATATTTCATTCTCATAACAAAGCTATGTTACGTATTTGGTACCAATAAGAGGTGTTTTGGTAACCTCGGTAACATGGGCTTCAAGTCATTCCATGACATGCAGAAAAGAAAACTGCACCAGTACCTGTGGCAGAGCAGGTCATAAATACAGTCACTCTAAAACATGTAGTATTTCCTTGTGGCTAGAATTTATGGATCAAGTTTTCAGGAAAACATAAAACTTAAAATTTCATCTTGTACACAAGGCTGAGCATCCAGTCAAGGGTCTCTTACGTGTTCGGTTTGTTAGGTTCTGATCCATCAACTCCTTTTCTGAAGACAACAGACAGTAAGGAAATATTTAATTTTTTTTATATGTCATTCAGACTTGAAGAAAATCATTCCTCTGTATCCCTCACCAATACAACATGCTACCTTTCTTCTTACATTTTTACCATTCTTCTCAGTACCTGTCTAAATATTGTCTGTAACAGTTCATAGTTCCTTGACTTCTGTAAATACTCTACTAAATTAAAACCTTTCTAAACTAATATTTGTTTTCTTAGAAATAGTGGAAAAATACAAAGCCTACCAAAACCCCTTCTGTATGACTATCTGATGAGTCACATATCCTGTACACAATATGTTTCAATTTAAAAAAAAATCACCCGTTCTGTGAGAGTATTTCATATTTAACAACTCACCTCAAGAAAATCTGAAATATGGAAAAAATTGTTAATTTAGGGAAATTGTTTGATAATGTAAGCAAAATAAACACCAGAATATGGGTTTGTTGCATATTGGAGGTGTTACTAATGTTATTTTCATCTTTTGAATGGCTATTACAATAGGAAAAAAAAATTATGGCTAATTCAGATATAAAGGCTTATATATAATTGCCTATATCAAACAAACAGGATTTTTAAATTTCTCTGGTTAGGGAGTTTTGAGAGAGAGTTGTACTTTATAGTTTTTGAAGGGAGCTTATTTGGGGTTTTTTAAATATTTAGTGGTAATTTGCTTTGTGATGCTTTCATGTGAAACCTTGATAAATAATTTTCCTTGGAGAAATTCTGCTCTTTTAAAGAATGACTTTAACAGAATTCTTTCTAACAGGTAGCAATGCACGCAATCTTCTCACATTACATGCCTCCACTAACAGACAAAAGTACCTTGCAAGATTTTATCTAAAATACTTCTCTGATAATAAGAATGAAAGGTGCTTTTGTGGAGTTATGTTTAGTGTGAGAAGATAGACATACCAAGTAAATGGGGATTTTAAATGTATTTTTGGAATTCCATAGGCATGCTTTCTGATTTAATATTTTGGCCATTACATAAAAATAGTTTTCCAGTATGGAATACTCTGCAGATATCCACTGTTACTCTTTTGGATAGTGCTGTTAGAAAAAGCTTTTACTCGGATAGAAACTGTACCTAGTCAGAGCTTTGTTTATATAAATTATACACGTGCATAAACTAAGCATACAGATTTATGTTTTGTGTGACCCTTTTAACTCTCTGTACTTGCTGTTAAGTTGTATATTTTTCCATAGGAGCACTGTAACTCATAAGAAAATGACTAACGCTGAAAACTCAGTTAAGTCTCAAAAATAGGCATTAGTTTTGAGGCCTGGCACTCCTTTTGGGAAATCAAAGTTTTTATTGCCAGATAAATTAGTGCTTCAAAAGTATGAATACAGATGCTGTTTGCAAATTTGTCACAATCTGTCTTCCAGCAGAAAGAATTTATACTGTATATAGTAATGGAAAACAGAAAACTGCATATTTCACTAAATTGCAGCTATGTACAGAAGATTTATATGGTTGTTTTGTGTCAGAGAAACATATAGGTCTGTCAGTATTCACTTCAGTATTCCATACAGGACTCTGGAATTCTTATTTTAAAGTTATTTTATACTTTTTAATAGAATAAATAAAATATAGCTCTTTTGGTTGAGAAAGTCATACATAATAACTATGTTTATCAATGTTTTATTGCAGAAGATGACTGTAGTAATTGTGTTATTCTCACTACAGGCTTGACAGACCATATCTAAGAATTTCAGTCTGCAACCCATTTTCATAATTCCTAAGTGTCCACTCAGTGCAGTATTAAATGTTTTAGAGGACTTGTATATCATCCTAGGTGGGCAATCCTGGAAGAAATGCCTAGACTAAGTGACAAAGTAACAGTTTTATTTTTATTATAATCAAGTTCATTCATTTAGAGATTGAATATTCTCAGATAACAGAAAGCTGAACCCAGACAGCAAGTTGCTTTTTTGCTTGCATGCCTTTACATAATGGAGTCTTACTTCTTTTTCTTTCTTTTTTTTTTTTTAAAGACTTTACAGAGGAGAAACACTTTTGTGATTCAGGGAACCCATGNTTCCCTACTGTCAATTCCCTTACAGCAACCAGCCTTCAAAACAAGAGCTAACACTTTTTTTGCAGTTGTGAAGTATTGGATCCAATTACTCCCAGCAACAAAAAACCAGAGTTCATTTTAATAGGATTTGTAGTAAAACAAGGCATATAAAAATCAGATGCATAGGCAAAGAATTTTTCATCTTTAATCATTAAGCTACCAGTACAAATTGAGCCCTGCAGTTATTTCAGTCCCAAAGGAGAACAGAGATTTAAAGAATTCAGAGGATTAAATATTTGTGTTCGAGTGAACATGCTAAGTGTTTTTGTGGCTGCTATCATTAAAACTGTATTTCAACACTTTATTTCAAATGCATATAATACACATTCTCTCTAAAACATAACTTGAAACTCTTACTCGATATGGGGCATTAAGGTCACCTGTGTTATATCACCATCCTTCCCACAAATGCCCCCATTTGTCTGGTTACTAACATATTGTTAGTCTTTGTCAATATAGACAATTTAGCATTTTTTCCTCAATAGCAAAGAGCTACATACTACAATCTGTTAATTCCAAGGAAAAAAAAAAGTTATATATTGCCAGACAAAAGTTTGTTCTTCCCTTGAACCTCTGAAAATCAAAATATGTTCTACTCAAATTATTCTCAGTATTTATCAAATGCTGCTGACTTGCTTTCCCTTGAGAATGTAAACATGGAACAGGTGAAATCTTTATTACACTGCTATTGGAAAAGACTAAGAAATTAATAGCAAGATTATAATATACATAACCATTGTGAGAGAAATGAGTGAGAACTTGTCAAATACAAGGCACCCACTTGCAATAGGCAGATCAATGTCCTACACATAGGGTTTAACATATCTTACAGAATAAATTCTTAATGAAAATGAATGCCCATTTTTTTTTTCTGCATATTTAGTAAATTTCTGTATGCAGGAAAGATATATGAGGGTCTAAAATAGGTTGCTGGCTCCCCAGATTATAGCAGTCCACTATAGCACCTAGTGGATTGCTAATCTAATGTTTTCATTTATGTTAAACCATGTTTTTAAATTCAAAATACCTTTTCCTTATGAATCTTTAAGCTACTACTGTGATCCATGTTACACCACTATTTACATAGGAAGTGTGACAAAAAGTCATAATTTTCATGATCTTGCTTCATCCCTTTTATTAAGACTATTGATCTTGAGAAGGAAGCTAGAAAATGCTTCCCATCATAATATATATGCAAAGAATCCTCTTATATACAACTTTTTTATATGGTCTTCTCAAAAGCCTGGAGTGTAGAGTGGACTATATGTAATGTCTGTATCTAAATAAATGACTGTAACATTTTTGAGGGTAATTCATCCCATTGTAAATCAGCCATTTACAAGTAGAGAAATGAATAATGCCTTAACATTGCCAGTTCTGCCCAAAGATTATAAAGGCAGTCGGGATTTGTCAGGATATATATCCCAGTGATATTACTAAACTAAATGTTGTGTATAGACTATATATTCAGAATTGCCTTGCCCTGACCTCCAAGGTTGCCTATTAAGGGTTTCATGTGCACTTCAGCTGTTCAGTGTTCCAGTGTCCACAGTAATATTTGGTGTTTTAAACATGAAAAACTAAGACATGGCTAAACAAAATCTGGTATTCTTTAAATTCCAATTCACATATAATCTTTAAAAACTACTTTGGAAAATATTCCCCTAAATGTTCCCACACTGTCATCTCAGCCATTGTCTATGCATCATGGACATCATGTCCATGATACCATTGTCTAGGTATCATGGACAAGAACCTCTAATTAGCAGATCTCTTAGAAAACTTTAATAATGCACACCTGCAGTGGTATGGTCTTTGCATGAACAGAATGGAACAGATAGGGTTATCCTAATTCACAAGTATGAGTTTTGTATAAAGATATCCAGATGGACTGGAATCTGTACATGTGTAGGAGGGCAAGTGCAGGGTGTGCCTGAGAGATAGAGAAAAGCTGCAGATGGTGTTTGACTGTTGAACTGAGAATATGTATCTGTAATTTATCTGGAAGATGAGGTAAACAGCACATTAATTAAATTTGCAGATGATACCAAATTGGAATGTGTTGCAAACACCATTGAGAAATGATACAAAACAAAGTGACCTAGAAAAGGTTAGAAACATATGCAAAACTTTAAAAAGTGATATATAAGCTTGGGAATGAAAGTTTGTATATTGAAAAACAGACCTTAAATAGAGATAACTGAAAACCAATAATATTGAGACAATTTAAAGCGTGACAATAGTCATTGTCCGACCAGTTTTAAATTCTCTCATTTTGTCTCATGTCATCTTGTCTTGTTTTTGTCTCTTTCTTCTCCTTTCTCCTTTTATTTTTTTTTCATTTGGTTTGGATTTCTTGGTTTTTATTTGTTTATTTGTTTGGTTTAGTTTGTTTGATTGGGGTTTTTTTGTTTGGTTTTTGAGTTGTTTTTTGAGGGTTTTTGGGGGTTTTGGTAGAGTTTCTGCTATATTTTTAGTGATGTATTAAAAATGTGGTTTGTTTCAAGTGAGGAAAATTTATATCACAACCAGAAAGACACTGTCCCACATTTTTATTTCACTGATCCAAAAATCTACTGCTGCAGCTATAAAAATCTGTGGCATTGGATGACAATTGTCATTATCTTAGTGACTATAAGCAAAATAACTTCTTTAGAGTCTAAAAGTAAGATGGAAACCTCATCTCGTTAAGGCCTTGCTCCCTACTACTATGACCTCTACTACACAGGAAAGGGGTTCCTTTTCTTGCATTTGGTATAGCCAGAGTAAATCTAATTAAACTCAGACAAGTTGTTCTCAGTTTGTATTTAGCTTTAAGTTTGCTACTTCTTTTAAAGAATAAGGAAGGATTGTAAACTATTTTTTATTTCTTCCATCTGTACTGCTTAAGTAAAATGTATCAACTCCCTCTAGAAACAGCATATTACCTTTGCCACTGTGATTACAATGACATTGTGACTGACAGTGATTTAAATTGTGAGAGTAATTTAATATCTAAAATTTCAAGAAATGAGCATCATTGCCTGTAATTATTACAACCGTCATGCAGGAAGTGAGAACTCAGTTGTACTTCCTGCTCTGACAGAGAGTTTGATTTCTATTTTATGGTCAAGTATGAAACTCAGTTTTGCAGGAAGTGTTAAAAAACAAACAGGAATGAATTAGAAAAAGACACACAATGAAGGAGGAGATGAGTTTATCGTTTACAGGTAATGACCCTTTCCCTTTTTTCCAAATGCTTACCCAGAACTGCCCTTACTACTCTGAAAACTGCTTTCAGCTCTTAAGCTTTCTCCTCCTTGAAATTAAATGAATTAATAGTTCTGGAAAGTGAGACCAGCATCCCTAGATAACTTGATTTCCAGGATACCTTTAACCTTTACATTTTACCTTTATACCTTTAAGTTATGACTACGTGGTATATTTATCTATGTGACAATATTTGATGTACATTACACTTATGTTCCTAGCTGAATAGTGGCATCAACTTAAGAGCTGGATTACAAAGTACTCCCAATTATTTCAGTCTATTGCTCACAGTTTTCAAAGGATGTAGCAGGTTTGGTCTTTTCATGATAGGAATAAGCAGAGGCCAGAAATCTTACTAGGGAACAGATAAGCTGTTTTGCAAGAGGACCTGTAGCATGAGATGTTGTATGTAGAAGGTATATTTGGTGCTCAAATAATAAATTGACATATCTAGTTGCAGACAGGAATATGTGTTTATGAATCCATTTTCCAAAGAATTAACTTCCTTAAGCTTTCTTAATCAAAGTAAGAAACTGATTCAGATGTTCCTTTTGTTCACTGCTGAGTATCCTGTCGTCATATTCTTTTTACAATCATCAGGAAATCCACAGCTTCCTGTAACATTGAGAAGGCACCTGCCTCTTTGGTGTTTTTTTTTTGGTTTTGTTTTTGTTTGTTTTTGTTTGGTTTTTTTTTTTTTTTTTTTTTTTTTTTTTTTTTTTTTTTTTTT
>VXBB01009758.1:1727594-1758851 GCA_013399915.1 Illadopsis cleaveri
AAGAAAATATATTTGCTTTTTCTTTGTCTGGTGAAGCTTACACAATAAACTCCTAAACCTAGGTGCATGGATAGAGAAGTTTTGCAGGGTTTTGAGGTCCTCCTCTACAGCTGGCTACAAGAATACTCTTAAAATCCTAACTAAATGCCTATACAAACGACATCTTGATCAAAACTTATAACAGAAAACCTCAATAAAAAATTCCAAGATTTTTAAGAGAGGTTGGCAAATGCTTAAAAGAGGGAAAAAAAACCCCTGAATTATTAGCAAATGTTGAGACCAATATGCTTGGGAAATATTTCGGAAGTACATTGACTGCAACCTCTTGAGTAGTGGGAAAGCGTGTATTATCCATAGTTCAAAATGTTTGGATTGTTCCTGCGCAGGAAGGAAGACAAAGATTTAAAATTCATTTTTATTGATTTTTCTGCAGAATGCATATTGAGCTTTTCCTGTTACACATGCAGAGAGACTCCACTTGCAAGAACAAGCGAGGAGTCACATCAAGAGACCGAGTTTTCATGTTCCATTGTTGAAGAATAAAATAAAATGTTCTGGTTATGGCTTTGAAGCCATTTATTATCCTTTACCCAACTTAACAGAACCCTGAGACAACAATAAATTATAATTTTTTTTGCCTTGAAGCCAAATAAAAGCATAAAAAATCAAACTTAATGCAACTAATAAAAATGTATAACCATATAATATTGTATAGTCATTAGATCTTATACAAAATAAAAGCATTTTGCAGAATATAGTCCATTTGATCTTGATGCTGTAAGGATCTAAGCAAAAAATTCTTACAGACAAAGGGCAAGACAATAATGAAGGACTCAAAATAGGCAGAATACCCTGCCAAACAAACCAAAACCAATATAATCAGCAATGGGAGAAGACCCTCCCAGTTTTGAGGGGAGCAGGAGCATTTGAATAAAACACTACACACCAGTGAAGACAACTGGAGAAGAAATAATATACCTTCAGCTGCAACTTGACTTAAAGAGCTCTGAAAGCTAATCAGCTTCAGCTCAGTGAAATGTCAAGTACCACAGACATTAGTGCTTAATAAATGTAAACATTATCAGCTTTACAGTACTGTATACTGAGATCTAATTTAAGAAGTCTTAAAGACTAAAGATTTTGTGTTCATTATGGTGATGGTTAATAAGGTACAAAAAGTAACCAGTAAAAAAGGTGTTACTGATCAATTAATTTCGTGAAGTTTAAAAGTTTCAAACTGTTCTGCTTTATCAATCTTATGACATCACTATAGAGTCCTAATTTTCATGTGTGTATATATATATATACATTTATTTAATGGAAATATTTCTCCCCCAATTGACTAACTGAATATTTTTCTTTGAAAGACTGGGATTATTTGCCTTGTATCCTTATACTACCATTGTGTTCTCTTCCCTTTACTCTCATTGCATTTTTCCTGAAACTGCATTTAACATTGAGCACTAAAGCTTTAGAAAGAGTATTCTCAGTATCCCTTTAGTTAGCCTTGAGCTTTCTTTTGCCATGCAGCATGACCTTCTATTTTTGTGTGCATATGAAAGTTGTTTTGAACAGAGATAAAATCTCGGGAAAAAAAAACCAAAACACCAAAGATAATATTGCAGAGATATATGACTGAATCCAAATCTTTCTTTACTAAATGATTATCTGGTTTTAAATAACTATGAGATAAGTTTTGAAAACATAATCATTATCAGCAATTTATAATCACAATCATAGCTTCACTATCAGTTCAGTTAAATAATTTTAAATTATTTTCTTTTGAGCTGTTAATGTCTCATGGGTTTTCCACAGCGTCTGATGGTAAAAGTTTGCAAGCAAAATATTTTTTCCTGTAATAGACAAATAGACAAGAGATTTTTATCAGATGACAGATTACACAGTGGTGAAAATAATAACAACAAAAAAGATTCAATAAATCAGATAGGTCACTTTTTTTTCTTTCAGCATCACTGACTATAGTGGAGTGATCTGTTTTTAAAGATCTTTAAGCTTATGGGTGGCACAAAATGGTCATAGATTTTTGATTTGGTTTTTGTGTTTGTCTTTTTCTGGTATTTGTTTTTGGGTTTTTTTGATATTATTGGTCGGTTGTTGGTTTTTCGATTTTTAAAAAAAATTTGCATACTTAGACCCTCTGCTGGTGACCTGAATGGAGTTGTGCCAATTTACATTAACAGTGTTGACACATATTTGTCTGTGGATTAAACTAATGCATTTTTCATCTCATACATCTGCCCCAGCCTGTTATCAGAGGCTGCTGTCCCTATGGCAAGGGCAGATGAATGAAAACCTATTTCTTAATCAAGGCTAACCTGTTAAAGAGACTTGAATTCAGCATTAGCTTACCTTAATGGGACTGGCTGTAAGTTCAAGGAAATGCTGAGGATCAGTTTAGCTCTTCCTGTTCCTGTAGTGGCATCTTCCACAAGTGGAATAGGCGGCTAGGGGCTGGAGAGAGATTCAAATGTCAAATTTCAACATGCTGCAATTTTTTCTTTCTGACATGAAGTCTGGTGGAGACAGATTCAAATGTCCAATCATAACATGCCACAATTTTTTTTTTTCTGACATGAAGTCTGCTTTGGGAGAAAATCTACTTGCAGCTGGTAGGGATGGATGGCTACTGTTCCTCACAGGTCTGCACTGTTCACGTGTCTAACCCTTCTTTAGGTTAGAAAGCAAACAGAGAAATAAAAAACCAAAAAACCAAATCCAAAAAACAGCAACAACACTCCCCCCCGCAAAAAAAAGCCAACAAAAAACCACAACAACAACCAACCAACCAAAATAACCCTCAAAAATCTAGCCAAAAAGCCAAGTTAACAAAACATGTCAAAATTGAGAAAGTATTAGCACTCTGTTAAAAAAAAGAAGCTGAAAATGGAAGGACACATCCCACTACTGTGACTTGAGCTATAAAAAAATTAATATTTGATGAATTTTTAAAGTGTTTTCCACTTGCAAATTTTCATCTCATTTTGATGCTATGTTAGACATCCATTCTCCTATATAAACTGCACAGTGATATGTGAGCAGGTTAAAGATCCTTAAGCAGGTGAAATATCCTTTTTTAAAAAAAATAAAAACATATATTTTCAAAAATAAAAGTAAGCAAATAAGTCATGGGAAATTGTTCTGGGTTATTGTGGGTTATTGTGTGTATTTCTCTTAATATCAACCTCATTAAAAGCTGACTGGTTTAGTCCTTACAGTATTCTAAATAAAACATACTGAATTATATGAGAATGTGAGAGGACTCTGCATAATTCCCTAGGTAATGAAAATACATTTTCAATACTAAATTCTCAAATATAGCAAAATGGAATTTTACCAATCTTTCCAAAACACTGTGTTGAGGGAGAAGAAAAAGCATGAGAAATATCCTCCTGACAGGTAGTGAAATGAGAAGCATTTGAAAAATGCTGCTTTGAATGAAAGTGCCATTTCAGCCCTAGCCATAACACCACATTTCCAGCTCTACAGTCACTTGCTTCCTTGTGAATATTCCCCTGCCTTTGAACACAAGTCCTTTATTATTCATTCAGCAGCCTTCCCAAGATGTTTGCTAAAACACAAGGAGGCATAAGGATTTTAAACAATAAATAAGTCACCCCAATACCACTTGGCTGTACATTAAACACAGAAGTCACTGAAAGTAAAAACAAGGTTTGACCTTCGCTATTTCAGTACACACTGAGCAGGGCAGTGCAGAGCAGGGCATCTGCTACCAAAATGAGCAGGCAGTCTGAGCATGAGCATGTACAACATGCAGACACCAGAAGAAGGTGCCTGTACCACAAGCCATCCACAGCTCTAGGGGAGCAGCCTGCATACCTTCAAAGTGAATTTTGCTGTTATACTTTCCCTATATTGGTGTAAGAGGTTGCAAATTGAAATATCTGAAGAATGGGAGTAAAGTAGGGTTTCTTTTTGTTGTCGTTCTAAACGTCTTGGGGTAGTTTTTTAGTTAGAGATTTTTTTCCTACCACTCTTGCTCAATGCCTGGTCACAGAGAGCTAAGGACATAAATGTTACAAATAGTTTTGAGAAGTTGGAATTGTTATTGTTGTACCTATAGAATATCAATTTTAAATCACCCAAAATATACTTTAAATAAATTCATACACAACATATTACTGTACATATTTTAAGTATTTGATTTGAATATATTCCTGGAATGCAGTACAGTTTGTTGCATTTTTTTTTTAGTTTATTTTTCTATGTTTCAGAACACAGTGTAAATGCTTCTCTTGATAATTGCACCCACACATGCAGAAAAACATTGACAACTTGTTTGAATGATCTTTCAAGACTGAGAACTTTCCTTTTGATTTGAAAATCTGTGGTGGGTAAAATTGCCTGGCTGCCAGATTTCCTGGCTTGCCAGAGAGCCAGAACGGGGTCCCCTATAGGCTGCTGTGGGGACACTTGGTCTGGTATGGTCTTCCATGAACTGCAGGGGAAACTGATCCAGTGCCTGGAGCACCTTCTTCCCTCCTTCTTCTTTCACTTTGGTGCCTACAGGGCTGGTTTTCTCACATTTTCTTACTCCTCTCATGCACAGCTGCTGTGTATTTTTTATCCTTTCATAAATATGATATCACAGAGGTACCAGCAGCATTGCTGAATAGCTCAGCTTTGTGCAGTGGTGGGACCATCTCAGAGCCAACTGAAATGGGCTCTGAGGCCACTGCAGCTTCTGAGCTCACAGAAGCCACACTTGCAGCCCCTCTGCTACCAAAACTGTCATGTAAACAAAGTCCTTTGCTGCTGTTCATTTCTGTTACTTCTTTTACCTTGATTAATATCAAATTGTATACCTCTCCTCTAATTTAAAAAAGAGTCTTCTTTATACATTCCCGTCATTGGTAACAATATTTATGTTTCCTTGCCTCATCCTTTCCTAATTTCCTTTTTTTTCAATGTCAAAACAACTCATTCTCATACAACAGGGATTGGCCAATATCTTATAAAGCAATTGTCATTGGGTAGCCTCACTCAGAAAGAGGGAAAAAAAAAAGGAAAAAGAAAATTGAAAAAGAAAATGAACAATTTTGAATTATAGAATTGTACAATTTTTTTTTTTAAATTGCAAGAAGTTTAATGGCATTGCATATTTTTATTATTGATGATGCAATTTTGGTTGCTTGGGGACACCTGGATGTCATGAAACTCTAGAAACATTTTTCTGTTTCTATGAATTAGGGTTTGCCAATGTATCTTATCTGTTCTGTAGCAGCTGTCATGATTGGGAGCTACTGAATACACTTTTTTAATGTCAAGCAATAAATAAATAATTGGTAACAAAAAGGGGATATAATGCACTTATAATATAACTGTATATCTTAAACCTGTGAGGTGCATCAAGTCACTTTGCCAGTTGTTCGCAATCATTCTCAAACATGAAAATAAACTGGTAGCAAAACTAAATCCCAGAAGGATGATAACTACTGAATTTACATCCACCAGTAAACACAATTCCACATATGTTTCCCCTGTATAAAATACGGATGAAGAATTCTTAAATTTATACAGCATGAGAATTATCGAAACAGCAGGAAAGGCATAGGAGAAGAAACCAAGCAATCAAGTTCAACTTTTGAGTGTTAAATGTCAAAAGAAAGGCCATATGCAACAGCTGTGTTTCAGTGAAAGAAAAGAATTCTCTTCAGAGACATTTTGTCTACTGTTTTAGTATATGTATAATATTCATTGTGATGTAGTTGTGTATCATCTAATATAAGAAGACTGAAATAAAAAGAATAGAGAAAAGCATCAATGTTACTTTCACACAAATTAAATTATAAAACTACTGGTACCCTCCATCTTCGATCATCAGTAAGGTAGATAATTAGCAGGTAGGCTTCTTCTGTACTCCAAAGATATATCAATCTCAAACTAAAAAATTATACTTAACTATGTGGGATAAGTTGTCCCTGAGGAGGACCATTTTATCTTCCACACAAATTGAATTTGGCTGCACAGTTAGGCATCTAGTGCCCTAAGAAAGTAAGAAATTTATGTAAGAAGTGTAGAGATGAAAAAGGACCTATGGGAGATGCGTGTTCTGAAGCAGAAGCTGGATGTCAAACAGGATAACAGGTATCTCAAATTTTGCTGAACATATGTTGGTCAACTGGCACTCACTTTGATTTTTTTTCAGAGCAATTAATGGTGTTTCATTCAGCTGCACACTCTGCAGATGCATCTCATGCCATCTTCAAACCACGCAGTTATCAAAACATGTGCAAAGGGCTGACAGGGTAAGCATACAGTTGTCTGAAATATCCTACATGATTCCACCTGGCCTGGGACTGCTGACTGTTGGCTCCAAACTGAGTGAATTTCCCTCCTTTTTTTTTTTTTTTTTCCTTCCCCTTCCTTCCCTTTTTAAATACAGTTGCATCTGAAATCCTAAAAAGTTTCAAATACCATTAGACAGCAGTGTTCAGATGACTGTATGGAACTTTTGGAACTTTTAGGCTTACCGTGGTCATGAGATTACTCTGGACACATGAATAAACTCTCAATTAACTATAATGAGAGCTTAAAAACTTGGCTCAAAGGAAAACATCTACATTGAAACAACTGAATTTTAAGATCAACTCTTTGAAGATGGATTTCCTCTATATTTGGTTACCTAAATATAGGCATGGTTGGTGTAGGTTATTAAAGCTGTACAGTATTAAAGACAACCAACCCTATGTAACAGCCTTTCCATTTATAGATTAGATAGGATCCCATAGGATGCCTCAAACAACAAAAAATAGTCTCTGTTCCAGCAATTAAATTCAGATCTGAATGCTGAGTAATATAGATGTCTTGACTTCCCTGTGGCCAGCATTTTACATTAGCTTGTGAGAAGTTCTTGATAGATATTAATAACCTATAGAAGTAATTCAGAAACATATATGTAATAAGATTCCCTGTAATTATTTCCTCTAAAAATGTGATTGAATAGACACTCAAATCTTTATTACCATTACATGCATTTCAACAGCTGGATTTGTTTTCAGTGTTGTGTTTGTATTATTAAAAATTTAGAAGATCATTATATTGTTTACCTTTGTTGTTGTTGTCACTACAGTCTTTGTTGTGTATAAATGTTTTGGGGTAATTCTGTCTTTTGAGCATCATAAACAGTAACAAATGTTTTTTGATTCACTTACAAATTATAAGAGAAGAGCCATGAAATTTTCCTAACCTTTTCTGCAGCTCAATAAATCACAAACAGACAAGAAAGTTAAGCACTGCTTCAGTGGAAAATCAGCAGACAGATGTAGCACACATTCCCCTCAAAATAATTCAGAACCTGTTCCAATTTATCAAATGCCTCCTTTATCTGTCAAAACAATGTCCTTTCTCAAATAAAGGGCATTGTTTCTGCAGCAAGAAAAAGGTTCTGATGTATTGCTATCTGCAAATGGATGGTGGAATAATGGAACAACAGGCAGCATTTCAAGCTAAGAGATCAAAGGGCAGAATACATTACAATTCTTGTTAAAATAAATTAGACTGAAATTGTAATTTTAATAAAGACATTTATAACCTTAAACAATATTTTTTCGAGTTCCCAGAGCAGCGGAAACAATAAGAAAATCTCTTTAATTATATAAGTAGATGCATTTCTTCCCATTGTGAGAACTTTGAATTTCAAAGCTGTAATGTACATTAGCTGATATCTTGTGCTGACATGACACTATCTTACATTTGGAGAGGAAATATTTTCAATTGCTTTATTCATTTTTACTGTATTTTCATCATATTACAAAAACATTCTTTGATTTCTAGATTAAGAATTTCTGTATCTTGAAATCTGCCAGGATAATTTTGATCTTTAAATGTTCAATGATATATTATAATATTAAGTGACAATATTGAATCACACTCCTCCTTATAAGCAGCCATCCTTTCCAAATTCCACTAATAAAATTAAATCAAGGATTAAATTCTTTTAAAGCCCTATCCTCTCTAGAGTAAATTAGAAAATGACAACCAAAAAAAAAAAAGTAAACTGCTAGTAATTGTCAGTTAATTGAAAAAACCCAGGAGTTTTAAGTGTTTAGCAAATCTGTTTACTCAAACCTGGTTCTATTATCAAGCTATTGTAATGCTCAGATACTTTCTTTAACCTCAACATGTCAGATATTTATGAAGATTCCTGCAGCCAGCTTGATCCCGAGCTGAACTGTGGCAACTTTGCACTGATGTATCTGTCTCCTCCATGATTGCATGTGGCTCTTTCATTCTTATACTCTTCCATTTTTCAATTCTTTTTTATGTAACTGTGACCTCTGTCAGTTATTAGGTTTTTCTCCTTATGATACATTTTTTAATATCACAGAATCCTCCAAAAATACATGACTGAATCAACTCCTTTAGAAAATTATTCTTTTATAATCAGCTAATCGCAGCTTCAAAAGTTCACAATATTTCTCTTTTTTTTAATGAACACTTTACTTACACCTTGATATTCATAATCTCTAAAACAGTCTCAAACATTCTATGAAAAGAAACCTGAGGATCAGAATCATAGCAAAGTAAAAATAAGAACATTTTGCTATATATCCTCTGAGGTCAGATTTATTTCCAATGTAAGTTTTTATTTTGATGCCATTCCAGTGCAAGGTAAAAACTTCACCCATCATCTTTAAACTTGGACATCTGTTAAAGCTCAGTTGTGCCAGCTCTTGCTCAACTGCATAAGTAGTTGTCTGTGTTTATAAATAGTCCAGCTGAAATCAATTAGTCTTTGCACAGTGCAATACAGATGATGGAGAATTCTAGAATTTTCCTCATTAAGATTAGACTAACTCAGAGAGGTTATTGATATCAAAACAAGCTTTGACCAGTGTGAATCTGGGTAGAATTGTGGGAGAGTCATTGCATCCCCAGTTGCAAATCAGCAGTCCCTGGCTCGAAGTGGTTCCACACACTTTAACTACCACCACTGTGTGAGAGCATGCTCTGTTCTTTTGCATGAACAGTTGAATTGATTGAACAGTTTAATTCAGAAATATGTACCAGCGCAACAGATTTTGCCCACACTGTGCTAGGAAACACTCACATGAACAAAGTTAGTTACTGAAAAGCTGCAGGATGACTGCCAGCTAGTGGGTAGTGAGAAGAAACTGGGTGATAAAAATTGTCACCAGCACAGCCCAAATGAGAAGGGGTTGTGTATTTAAGTCTCAAAGGTATGCAGGATTGGGCTAGCACAGGCAGAGTACAATTGGTTGAGAAATCAGGCATTTTTTTTACTGCTCTTTGCTGCTGGAACCATTCAGAACAACATTAGTTTGCCTTAACCAAGCAAGAGACAATATTTCAGGACAGTTTTGTTGTATTGATCAAAACAAATTTAAACCAACATATAAATAAAGAATCTTGCTTGGAGAGTAAATAAACACTAATGTTATGAGATCTAGGCACACATATTCAAGAATCACTTCAATATCTTCATCTCACCTACATTTTCAAGAAGTAGTTGACAATACTTCTATCATTTTATAAGCACATAGCTGAAAATTCAAAGATAACTCTATTTAAGGAGTTATGAGTTGGTAAATTTTATGACTGATATTTTCTCACAAGTGATGAAAATTAAGAACTAAGAGACAACTACAAATGTCATTTTAATTTAATAAAGATATTCTGTATCTATTGACAAAAGAAAATGGTCATTAAATAAAGATTAATGAGGAAGTGAATTAAATTCAGAGAATGTGAAGATAAAATAAAAAAAGTATCTGGAGAAAACAAATCTTTCTCTTCCAGATATTCTTAATCAAAATCAGAGACAAAACCTAAATTGAAATGGTTAATTAGGACCCGGGCCAAAATCTCTAGGCAACTGGGATGCCAGCTGAAATTAGTGAGGTTACAGATGCACAGACGATTAGGAATAGGATGATCCCAGATCAGCACAGTTTATACAGAGGACCACAATCTCTATTGAAATCTGACTTTGGGTTGCTCTGGAAGCAAGCTGGAAGAATAGAAAACATCCAATTTGAATATCAGCCATTAAATATCTGAAATCAAAATCAACAGAGATACATCAGTGTAAATGGTTGGCAAAGAGTAAATAATTTGCCATAATTCTCTGCAGAGCTGCAGCAGGAACTTTTCCTCAGAGTCATTTCTGATGCTGAGAAAGCAAATTAGGACCTTGTTAACACAACTCTCTGCTTCCTTGCCCATTACATACTCACCCCTCCCCACAAAACAAACATAAAAGTGTGACTAAAAATGATAATTCTGATACGATAGAACATTTCCCAGGGGAAAATGACATGACAAAGCACACAAGACTGGGAACTAAACCTATCATATTCAGGACATGCAAAGTACCCCATGTCAAGTGAAAAAAAAATCAACGAACCCACTAATGCTGTCTGTGGAACACTTTCAGATTCATGTTTCTCTATGATATTATATAAAAGAAAATCACGCAGGATTTTTGGTTTGGCACAGTTTTCTTTCTTTTGACCACATACTTCTTTTGCTTAAGAAAGAATTTTCTCAGCAATAGCTCGAAAATACAGTGCACAGGAAACAAAGTGAAAACTTTGTTAATTAAAGTGATCAAGACTATAACGGGTACATTCTGTATGTGAAAGAATGCTCACAGGAAGAAAAAAAGGTAAGAAAAAAATTGCATTCTTAAGGAAGTCAAAGTACTCAGGAAATATTTTATTCACTGATAGCCAAAAAAACAGGATCTTGCCTCTTTACAATACAAAATAATGAAAAATAAAATAAATTATATACGAGTGATTTGACAAAGCTCTTCCTAACTGTAATAAAATTTCACAAGGTGGTCAAAAACCACATTGTTATCTACACTTTCCACTGATATAATTCTACTCAATTATCATTTTTGCTTTGAAAGCTGGATTCACTTTTTTGCAGATGTGAAAGAAAAATGAAGCCACGTGTGTCCCTCTGCTTTAACAAAAAGATCAACAAAGTGGTTTGTGGTTCATATTTCCATCCTCTTCCAACAGAAATTCATAGGAAATCAAGTGTGAAACCAAATAGATACATAATATCTTTATTTTCCACTTGATATTCACATTTTGATCTTGTAATTAGGGAAAGAAAATCAAGACAGTTTAATCTCACTTCTCCCAGGAAAATGACTTGAAGAATACAAAGACCTGTATACAGTTATTAATTTAGAAGGTAACTGTGATTAATACTTAGATGAACACTCAGGCTTATGAAACCTTGATCTTGTCTGCTAAGTAGCTTTGTAAAGGGTAGTTCCCAAATGGAGCTCTTTTACCACATATCATTTAGTTTGAAAAGAAAAAACAACTTGTTTCATTTACATTTCAACAAATTATGTTGACTTTGGTAGTGTATAGCATCAAATTAAACAGCTACACATCATATTTTTCTCCAAAGTTAAAATTAATTGTGACATTGAGTAGATAGTTAAACATACAGTAAAAATGACAATTTAAAAATGAAATATTTCATGCTTAATTAAAAAAGGTTATGAATAACTTGCTATTTGGACTGTTTTACAGTTCTTCATCATTTGAGATACACATCAAAACATGAAAATAAAAACTACAGATCTTCCAGTCTAATACACAGCTTACAGTAAAGGGAACTTTGAATATCCCCTTAGAGATTTCGGCAATGATTTTCCACTCCATTACACCAATTTCATACTGGGGTAAGTCCATTGATGTCAATGGTGTTACATCAGCTTAAAAACAATATGACAGAATAGAAGATCAAGGTTATTCAAGCTCTTATTTATGGTTATGGAAAATTACACACGTCTGATGTACATAACAAGACTCTGTTGTTTTGTATTTCTTTGATAATGAAAACGTCCTCGTGTACAAAAAGGCAGAAAACTGAAGTGGAAACATAACAGATATTTACCAGCTAAACATACACAGGTGTAGACAGCAAATGCTGGTTGTAAAATAACCATGCAAGATGACAGCTGCTCAGCTATACTAAAATTAAATGTGAGAAAAGTTTGAATAGACTGAATTTTCAGAATTTATTAAGTCCTAGATTACTATAAATCAGGAAGTTAATAAGTTTAGAGTTATAATTACTTCTGCTGTACTAGTATTTTGTATTTATTTATTTATTTACCTTAGTATTTTACTTTTATTTATTTTATATTTCTAGAAATTTAACCATACTGATTAGAATTTATGAAATAGGTGGCTCTTGAAACAATAGGCACATAAGTAAAAATGCTTTCATAGCCATAAAGTTAACTACAATCTCCTTTCTGGAACATAAAATTAATCTGAATGGCTGAATTTTGTCATAGCTAAGAGATTTTGCCTGAGAGAGGTCTGAATCTTTGGTTACTTCTAACACACAGTGCTGCCCAAATACACCACAAAGCTGTTTGCACAAACTATCTGGCCTATGGCAGAGCATATCTGAGCTTTCTGTGAAAAACTCCGGCATGTCTGTGGTGGGGAATCAACTTCTCTTTTCTTCTGGATGCTGTTGTCTTCCACAAGAGCAGAGGAGATAGAGGCGTAGGATTGTCCCTCTTCTAGCACATCCTTCAAGTAATGCTGGAAAGACTGCAAACCCTTAGGGATCTGTAGATTGACCCACAAAACTTTGTAAGAAACATACACGGACAGTCAACATGGATGAGTAGCTGTTTTATCCTCAAGCAGACCTGTGTATCATGTATTCATGGAGTCCTGGGTTGCCTCATTTAGCTTTTTATTCATGGAAGTTTGAGATTTTTTTCCTACTGAAGTAATACCTAGCAATACCTTCACTTATCTTGTATTTGTGGAGTAACATTTTGTCTAAGAGCACTTTTCATTTTTACTTACTGAATTGCATACTTTTTCTTTAATAGAGTTTATCTAATTTAAATTTTTTTTTTTTAATTCTAATGCCAAAACCTCCTTACATCCCCTTCCTCTGCATCTTGATGTCATTTATAGGGTAAGACCCATTAAGAGCATGTGCTCTTAAATTTTCTAAATCAGTGATGGAAAACTGAGACAGGCATAGGTCATTCTTGTCTCATTTTTCTCTTACTTCCATTTTTCCAACATTTTTGTGATCCTTTCTTTAACACTTTGTAAATAGTTTTCCAACTAGGCCATTTTTGCCATAAGAAAACATAACATGGGATTGTGTCAACAGCTCAAAATTTGCAGCGTTCACTGCCTTTTAATTTTCACAGAGCCTACTCTCTTGGAAAAGAAGAAATTATATGTTGTTTGAAGATAAATATGTGAATTGTTTCTTGTCACCTTAATATTATGATGTTTTACATGGTTGGATTTTGGCCCAGGTGTTTTATTTACTTTATGGCTGTAAACAGATACAGGCTCAGAAGTCGATTATTACAAAAAATTGTGAGTAAGGCTACTCTACAAAAGCAGCAGCATCCACTGGCTGTTGTGTTTTCTTCTGAAATACTTTGGAGAAGAACAGACAGTGTGACATCTGGGTATAAAATCCTTCTACTTTATAAAGCAGCACACATCAGCAAATTTAGTGGTGTACAGAGTAGGTAGGTATCTACTTATCAGGAGGAGATCCAATTTATTTGGAGAGAGACCCATAAACATACATATATGATACCACCCAAGATTGAAGAGTTGGGTTATCACACTGAACTTTTAGCTTCAGAAAGGTATTTATTTCCAGTACATTCTTTGTCATATCTTTCCTGAGTAAAATGAAGCTTGGACATGTAGATCACATGTAGCCTGATACAATGTAAATACTAAATTTAGGCTTTTTTGAATCTATGCTTGAACTCAAAATAAATATCACAATAATTTAACTGGACTATCAAAAAACCTCAAAGAAGCAAAACCCTACCTTCAAAACTTAAATATTGTTGAAAGAAACAAATATCAAACAGTAATAAAAACCTAAATTTAATAACAGAATGCATAAAAAAATAGAAAAATATTGATGTAAACAAGAATGACACAAGTCTATAAGAAAATATACCACAGAGAACTTGGATAAGAAGATACATATTGATTTAAAAAATACTTTGAGTTAGTGCAAAAGAATGGATAGTTTCCTGTTTCTCCTGGGTAAAAGACAGGCTAAATCAGACAGAGGACTCTGTCAGGTCTTTTTTCCTGTTATAGACTTATTTCAGGCTGAACTGAGCCACCTTCTGGAAAGGTCTGTCTTCTTCTATTTAGAATTAAAGTAGCCAAGTCTCTTACACTAGCAGCTAATATTCAGGTGGCTGAATTCAGCAAGATTAAACCATCCTATCTATAATAAACCATCTCCTGCTCCAATTGTTTCATAGAGTTTTAATTTCATTTTGCTTCAAAAGTTATATCAGTGGGGGAAAAGTAGATTGCTGGAAAATAACTTCATTAATTCCTGGATTAGCTCATTGATCAGTGTTTTTATAAATGATATATTAACAGTTAGCAAGCTGTCTCCAAAAATATTTTTTCTTATTTAGCCCTTTGCAATCTTTGACAGTCTCAGAAGGTTGAGGCTGTCCAGCCTGAAGAAAAGAAGGCTCCAGGGAGACCTTATTGTAGCTAAGAAAAGGCTGGAAAGGGATTTTTCAAGGGCATATAATGATAGGATAAGGTGAATGGCTTTAAACTGAAAAGAAATAGATTTAGATTGGTTGTGAGGAAAAAATTCTTGTGGGCCACTGGAACAGGTTGTCCAAAAAAATTGTGGCCACCTCATTCCTGGAAGTGTACAAGGCCAGGCTGGATGGAGCTTTGAGTAAGGAAGCTGTCCCTGCCCTTGGCAGTGGGGTTGGAAACAGATCATCTTCAAGACTCTTTCCAACCCAAGCTATTCTATGATTCCATGATAATCTCCAGAAGGTTTTGAGAGTTTTTTTTGTTTTGATATTTGTATTAAATTATTTCTATGGTTGGTCATCTGCAGGTATTGGGAAAATAATGTTTTGAACATCATTTTTGATGAAGACAAGTTTGTAAACTGTGGTGGTTTGTTCTTGGCTGGCTGTCAGAAGCCCATTCATCTGCTCTCACTCCCCATCCTGAACAGGATGGTGAGAAAAAGAGGTGAATCAGTGGAAATAAAGAGAGGGAGAGAGGAGAGAGAAGTAAAATGAGTTTAGGCTACTGAAAAGTTACATAGTTTTTATCAAGTGAGAAATGGAGGCTCTTGGCCCGTGGGATTTTAAGCCAATATTTCTAACAGCACAGGAGAGTGTCCTACGTATAATACACAGTGCAGGAGTTATGGACAAGGATATGTGAAGCATGGTGAGCACTTACTACACTTCTGCTGAACCTCTATTGCTCTCTCGGGAAAAATGAGTCTCACAGAAGTTAGGGCATAATTCTTATTTTTGTAGTTAGGACAAATGCCTTGGAACAGTATACAAGAATTTAATTCTTTTCTTCTGGGTGGTTTATATATTTTATAAACAAATAATTTTGACTGCAAAACAGAAATACTCTTTCAAATTCAAAAACATACAAAGGAGACCAAAATGTTTGGAAAAGTCTCTTTTACAAGGTGTATAAGTAATCTTCTGCCAGATTCAAAAGCATGGATAAGTAATGTATTGTGACAGTTCAACTGATTTAAAGGACTGTCTAGATCCTTTGCATTTACTGTATGGTAGCTATTCAGTATTAAATACCATGGACTCTTTTTTGTATTTATTGTGAAACCATGAGATCCATAAGGACTGAAAGAATTTCCTGTGGGATCACATTCCCTAATTATTGCTTGGTTTTTATTAATTATTTTTTGGTGTCTTTCTTCTGAGGACAGTTCTTGCAAGCTCTTCAAATAAGCACAATCATATTAGAAAAGTTTAGGCTGTATCCAAAACCTGCAAAAGTTTACAGGGATATGCTAACTGAATTCACTGGCTTTGTTTACACCTAAAAGACATGCCAGTTGAAGCCCAACATTCATTGCTATGTGTCAATAGGGAATATTTCTTTGTGTAGACATATTGAGATATTTTAATGCCAGTGTTCCAGGTAAATAAACCTCATCTCTTGTACATACTACGAGACAATTTCATCAAGTCAATATACGTGCAGTCAGAACAAAGCATTCTTCATTTTCCTTATATAATATATTTAAGGCTAGACAATTGCTTCATGTCTTTCCAATTTTATATTTCTCCTGTTGAATTACTATTGGTCTTAATGCATATTGAGTCCAAAACTGCAGAATTGTCCCTGAGTCATTATAAACAAGCAACTAGAAACTTTTCTCTTAAAAACACAGCTTCTTTATTTTAGTAACAAAGGAATAAGACCTGCATGCCATCCCCTTCTTATCTCCGCGAGCGACTGATTACACATGTGTAGATGTGTTAAATATTTAGAGAATGTAGTTCAAAATAGAGTAAAAAGTAGTTAAAAACCACAGTGAACATCTGTCTCATATCCTTCATGAAAACCAGTGCCATACACTTGTATGCGCAGGACAGCATTTTCAAATGAGACAAACTGAATACTTTCAACTCTTTTAGGAACTGGTGCTTCAAAATTTTCCTAAGTGTTTTCTTCTCAATGTATACACTTTTTTTTTTTTTTTCTGGAAGTTGAGCTAAATCAAATTTTTAATCCATCAATATTTTTTTTGTTACACACATATATTGTAAGCTTTTATTTTATTTATTTGGTTATTATTCATTTTATTCATTCTATTAATGGGAATTCAAAAGAGGAAAAGTATCCTTTCAGCTCAAATCAACAGGAACACTTTTAAATATAATTTTTGCCACCCAACACATGGCAGAATTTCTTTTAATATTTTTTTTACCTATATCATCCTCAAGATTTAACACTCTAAGGTTTATTATATTTCTTCTTAAAAGGCATTTAAAATTTAAAATGTGATTTTGTGTTGCAAAAAATAAACCTGTACCTTACCGATGTCTTATTTCAATAATTATAAAGTTTGTTTGAGGGGTTTTTTCAGTTTTCAGAAGATTACCTGTTTTTACAGAATTTTGTACTATTCATATGACTATAAGGAAACAGGTAACAAGTATATCTTTGAGACTTTTCACAAATAAGACACAGTTGTAAAAATGAATAAATTTTACACAATACTTCCAGCATTACTCTCTGGCTAATCTAATGCTGTATCTAATGCCAGCTTCAAATTAATTTTGAACTGACTATCCAGGAATGTTCATTGGCAATCTTAGTCTTAATCTGAACTACTGATTCTGTTCTTGTTTTTTTATTTCAGATTCCTACAATTTCTTCTCAATTAACCTCCCAAAATTTCAGCACCCTTTGGCCTTCAACATATTATACTATTTCAATGTTTCCATGTTTCCTTTACTCTCTGATTAAAACCATATTTCTTGTTATATTTTTCCTTGTAAAACACTTCTTCCCTCTTTCATTTTGGGGATACAGTTTTCATTACTTTGTATCATTTAACAAAAAAATATTGAAATGCTCAACAGCTTCAGAATTAAAGACTTTTAAAAACTAAATGTGTTTCTTACCTCCTCTTTAGCTGGCACTCATTTTCTTTCTGTATAAAGAGTGAAGTTTTTTCAAAATTACTTACAATTATTCTCTTTACGAGGTAACGGCATCCGCCATTTTAAGGCAAGTTTCTTAGTTCACAAGTACTCCAGTTAAAGTGTGACAACAATTACTCAAAACCAGGTACCAGGTCTTGCTGTGGATCCTCCTAAGAGCAATTCATCTTCTCAAAAAAATATGTTTGAGAGAGATAAATATTGCTTTCAAGAATATTCAAGCCTTCCCTTCTTTTTGTTTGTTTGTTTTTTAAATTTGTTTGTTTGTATTGGTTTGGTTTCTTGTTTTGTTTTCTGCACAGAAAAGACTTAATACAATTGCTCACACTTCAGCATGAATTGATATTTGAAATCACTGGAAAGTACCCTGTGTCGTCCTATGCTGTTCAGAGAGCTCTTCTGTAGTCTTCTGTCATCCGATGCACAAAAAGTTTCAAACATTATTTCAATAACACTTGACACATATTTTAGACCGTTTTATCAAGATCATAGTGCAAACACCAGCTCCCATCTGACATCTACCTTTGGTCAGGTTATTTGGCAATACTGACTGAAATCTGGACTCAGTTTCCGGTATCACTTCTTGATTTTTTTTATTTTTTTTTTTAATTTTACATTTCATTCTTAATTGCTGCCTTATTGCTGATATTTAGACAATATTCTTCCAATGCAGTTATAAACAACAAGAAGCTCTCACAAACTGGGAACAACATCTTGACACCATAAAAGTAAACAGGGATGAGATTTATATTTCTGGAACTTCAGCACAGAAATCAATTGCTTAAACAGAAATATCTGGTGAAGTGTGAGATAACTGAGGGTATCTAACCTGACTTGCAGTTCCTCACCAGAAGCACACAAGTTTCCCACAGATCCTGTGTGTTATACACCAGCTGCGTGCACAACACCTCAGATGTCATGTGTCATTTCAGATAGTTCTCACTGTGTGTGCTTCGGAAACTTAATCACACCACTTCAGAGGTGTAGGTAAAATCCACCTTCTGCGTGTTTATTAAAACCCAGCCAAATCATACAAAATAAACATTAAAAATAATTCTAGGAAGTTTGTGTAAGATCTCCCTTAAAAGAAGATACCCATAGTTCAATTATTTTTTATATGCTGATGATACAAGGATTAATTTGGTCTGTACAAGAATTAAGTGATCATGCTTTCACACTCTTCTTCCAAAGTCAGCTATTGGTTAGATCTGAACATTTGGTTTAAATTAGTACTTTTCCTATGCACTTAATCAGAAAGTGACTTGAAACAAGGGAGAGAAATTATGATAACCTTTTTTTTCAAATTTAATTAGAAATCCCATGAAGTCAGCATGTCCGTACCTTGAGGGAGGGACTCATTCATATCAGTTAGCAACAAGCCATCTGGTCTCTTTAGAAGGAATGCTGATAGAGTTTCACATTTCCTTGGCCAGAGGAAGGGATTGTGGTCTTATATATTTATTGACAGAGATGCAAATATCACTTTATCACTAGAATCATACTGTTTATGCAACTTTTCTTAAAATCTACTTTGGAGAAAGATTTATGAGCATTATGTATTCTAAAGTTATTCCAAGTCTGGGTATGGCCTGACAGGTGCATAAAAAGGGAAATTCATGGGAGGTAGACCACCTCCCATACAAACACTGCCTCTGAGATTGTCACATCCATGAGGTTATCACTGCCCCTTCACGATTCCCTGCAGGTTTGTGAGCTCTGGCAGCAAGGAGACCAGGAACCTGACTGGTTTGAGTCAAGGCAGAATTGGTGATACAGAGATATGTCAGCTCACTGAAGAAAACAATTCCTTGTGATTTGATTGCTTCTATTTTTGTCTCAAGTAGAGAGAAAATTTAAATTTTTTCCCCCTAATACTTCTGTGTTTATCAGGATTTATGTGTATTATAGCATCACTGCACTCATAGGAAAAAGCAATACAAAACAACTTCTAAATCTCATCTTTTTTTTCAAAGCAAGCAAACAAATGAGCAAGAAAGATCTCTCCAGAATCTTCTTGTATTTTATGTAACCTGAGAAGAAGGAAGTTCCCTCAGGACCTCTGGCAACTAATCAAAGTCAGAAAATTTATTGACTTTACATCTGTTAAGATATGAATTCTTAATATAACCCAGTAAAGTATTTGGTTGATCCAAAACTGGGAACCAGATTCAAATTTCACCAAAGTCCAGACTCTGTGCAATTTTACGGCTTAATATCTATCTCCATTTTCATCAATAAAAGCTTCTTTTATGTGTTTAGATATATATTGTCATGTATGACAGTATAAAATAACGATTCCACTTCGATTTTTTAAGTTTTTCAGACTTAATTCTAGTTAAAAGAAAGTTGTCAAATTTCTGCTGCAAAGTCTTTATTCCTCATGGCAATGATTATACAAGAAACAAATAATCTTCCACATTCTAAGATGAGAACATATATTTCTTTCCTAATCGAGTAAATATGGTAGAGGATTCAGCAATTATAAGTTAAAAAATGCAATTATTGTGAATGCAGTGTTCAGAACAAAAGTACTTTTTAATATTGTCGTGCAACTTGTTACAGAGAAGTGATCTATTGTCACACAATAATTTGTTTTCAAACTTAGCAGATTTTTATGAAAATAGAGTTATAGTTAATAAGGATAAATGTTTCTACAGTATACTAAGTGATATGAGTGTCGAGCTACAAGAAAATAAGTGTGATGCAAATTCATTGTCTCATTCCATGTAATCACACAAAAAAGAAAAGTAAATGTTGTTGAGGTATGGGCCTTCTGGAGTATCATAAAGATCTGTTCTTAGTGTAGTTTATGTAGAGTCTCTCTTCCTGGTCCTGGACTATCAAGAAATAAATAAAATAATTACAAGTAATAAAATTAAAAATTCCAGGTAATAAAAAATTTATAAATACTAAGCAGAAAAGAAAAAAAAAAAAGAAAAAAAAAAAGGCCAGTTGTGTGGAGAAGACACGGATTTTTTGACAAAAAGGATCATATGAATCATGGATATTTAAGTGTATTTTAACAGGTCATAAACACAGAAATAAAGAATACAGTCAAATTCAACATTAAATTCTGAAATTTACTGAGACTGAGGAGGATTTTTGAAGTCACAGCAGAGTGCCACATTAGCTACCTATATGAGGTGCCTGGACAAAGCTGTAGTCAGCACAACATAACTTTAGGGGAACACATAACCTTAAACAGAAATAGGATGCCAGAAACACTCACATCTGCACATGGTATTCAAAACAACACTAACAAAAACATTTAGAGATTTCCACTTTTGAAATATTTTTAAAAGTATGTGTAGAGATTGGAATATTTTCAAAGTAAGTAAGAAACAGGAATGCATGTGGCACGCTGGGAAAATTTGGCCCTATAGAGCAATGTCTCAAAACATTTGGGCTGCACAGAGAGCCACCGCAAAGCTCTGAGGGTGTGCAGAAAGGATTACACATTAAAACAAATAAAACTCCCAAAACAAAACCAACCAACCAACCAATCAAAAAACCTAACAAAGAAAAAAACCCCACACAAACAAAAAAAACAAAACAAAAAAACCCAAATCAAACCAAAACGAAGACCAAAAAAAAAGCCACTAAACCCCAAAATCCATCTGTATACATCTGAGGCCCCTCAGGCCAAACACGAATTTACAGAAAGGCACACAGCTTCTGTGGGTACACTTAATCTCCCTAACTAGATAGGGAACCCTGAACAAACCACACAATTCCACAGGCTTGGATGGGTTACAGCCACGAGTCCCAAGGGATCAGGCTAAAGTCATTGTAAGGTTCCTCTCAATTATCTTGGAATGGTTATGATAAACAGGAGAGGTTCCGGAAGACTGGAAGAGAGAAAATGTTGCTCTTGACTTCAGAGATGAAAAGAAAGCCAGGATTACAAGCAGGTCCATCTCACCACTGTTGCTGGGAAAATGATTGGGAATATCTTTCTTTAAAGCATACAAATACCTGAAGGAAAGGCAGGGAGTAGTCAGCATGGGTTTGGAAAAGGGTAATCATGTTCAATCAACCTGATAGGCTGCTACAATGAAGTGAATAGATTGGTGGGGACAGAGAAAACAATGGATTAATGGGTTATACTTTCACAGCAGATGCGATATTCCACCTTCTCTACGTTGCAAGAGAACCGTAAGGGTCACTATTTATCTAAAGTGCTGTTATTCACTATGTAAATCTAACTTAAAATTTTCTGACTATAGATTTAGAGAAAAATTTCAGAACTTAACAGTCTGTCTTTGTTGCTGAGATGAAGACACTTTAATATGTCTCATATGAATGTTCCCATTTATAACAGTACTCTGCTTTGAAATTTAGGTCATTGTCAATGCAACAAACAAGTGAGTGACAGAAATGCTAGGATCTTACAGAAGTCCAGAGAAAATAAAAAGTTCTCATATGCAAGAAAAGTGAGATATCAAGAAAAATACTGAGGCTTTTCTTTACTTTGGGAGCCTGGAAATCAGAGCATTTCTCTCCATAGCAGAAAGAAATGTAGAAAAGATTAGAAAAAAAGAGTAGCCACACTCAGAAAATGCAAGTTGTGTCTCTAAACCTTCTCTCCAATTATTACTACAAGATATTATGCTAGACAAATTATCATAAAAGTTTTAGAATTATTTGGGTTGGATAGATCTTAAAGATCATTTAGTTCCAACCCCTCTGCCAGGGGCAGGGACAACCTCCACTAGACCAAGTTCCCCATCCAACCTGACATTTAACACCTCCAGGAATGAGGCATCTAGAACTTTTCTGGGCAACCTGTTTCAGTGTCTCACTACCCTCATCACTGAATTTTTTTTTCTAATATCTAATCTAAACCTGCTGTCTTTCAGTTTAAAGTCATTCTTCCTTGTTCTGTTTCTATATGCCCTTATTAAAAGTCCCTCTCTGGCTGTCTTGTAGGCCCCCTTTAGACACTAGAAGGTGTTCTAAGGTGTCCCCAGAGCCTTTTCTTCTCCAAGCTGAACACTATTTAAATATCTCTGCCCTGTATGTGCTTTTCACTGCCAAATATCACATTTTTTTACTTTCTCTATGTACTACACTACAGAAATCTGAAGAAGCATGAAAGAATATGACTTTATTAATAATCCTTAAATGTCAAAAATTGTTTGTATTCTATCTTTGCAGAAAGTCACAAGAAACTGTGATTAATGATCCTTTTTGCTCCATTACAAAGTTCTTCATTTGACAAGAAAGAGTCCTTGTACCAGAGAGGTGTTAGGTGGCTTTGGAGGCTCACAAACACATTTGCTGTTGAATTAAGAAGCTTTGTATGCTGAACACCTCAGATTAGAATCTCTCTCTCACTGTTTGTGCATTCAGCTTGCTGAGGAGCTTCATCACTTCCACTAATGAAAAGTAAGTGCTTTACACATTTATTTTGTCATAATTTTTGTGGTCTAATCCACATACTAACTGGAGCACAAGGACATTTGGTTGGTTATGCTACTGAACATTCTTTATATTGCATGTTACTTTTCAATAGGTAGGAGAGGATATTTCTGTTTCTTCTACCAGAGTGAGAAAATAGAAAACATTTGGGGGTTGAATTACATGGTCACAGTCATCACAAAAGTAATTGCCATCAAGTAGCTGTGCCACTGAGGGTCTGCAGTGACGAACAATGCACTTTAAGAGTACACTTTTGTCTCTTAAGTTGGGCTTCTTCCATAAGCCATCTGAAGAAGAGCTTTAAACAAGTTATCAAGGTCAGGGTTATTTTGAATAATGTTCCAATGTTTCCCTAATAATTGCTTGGATTCTGCCTATCTGTTCTTTAACCTAGTGACATGGCTAATAGAAAGTTATCTGTGTTTTGATGCAGAGTTGTTTCAGTAAGAGCTTCACTCATGCTTTTCTAACTTCAGGTTTATTCTAGGCATTAGGGAATTGTGCTTAAGGCAAGCACCTATAAAATAAATAAAACTTCTTTCTCAGCCCATCAGACCCTTTCAAAAAAGGCCTTTATGTTTGAGAAACTCTTGAATATAAAATGTTATTTAATCAGTAAGTTCCAGCTTTTATTAAAGCTAGCAATTTTTGTATGTTTTTTTTTCTTGTGAATAGGTGTATTTTCTATGATAGGCAATATTTCATCTTGAAACTTGTTAGTAAAACTATGTATCAAAATAATGTCCTTTTTTCCCATTATGTTCAATGTGGAGATGAAATATTTTACAAATTTTCTCTGCACCTGTCAAAATAAACAAAATATAATTTCCAGGATAATTTGTAATGAATTTTAAACTTTGTTTTTTTCTTGACAAGTTACATTTTCATCTTTACAGTGTGGAAATAAAGAAGATTCATGTATGTTTTTCTCTGGATATGTGACATGTCACTTTGACTCGAATAAAGGAGTAAACCTGCAGTAAGATATATAACCTCTACTAAGTAATGCAGAAATTATTATGTGTACACCTTTTGGAAATGAAATTACTTGCATATTAATTATACTTCCCATGTATTTAAATGCTATTTTCAGCAAATTTGGTTTTGTAAGAAAAATACCATGTAAAGCCTATATTTTCATTTATGATGACAAAAAACAAAAAAGAATGATAAGTTTCCTTCCACCTCTGACAGAATCATTTTTATTCTTTATTTCAGTGCTAGAATTCTAGCTCCTTATTTGTAAGAAACCCCAGAGGTCTTTATGTGATATGAAGAACATATTCTTCTATATCCCTTGACATTAACATTGTCATTGAACTAGATGATCTGGAAAGTCTCTTCCAACCTGGGTGTTCCTGTGATTCTGTTATTAAAAAAAACAAAAACAAAAAACTCACAAAAAACCTCACCACAATAACCACACAAAAACCACAAAGTACAGAAAGACAACAGTTATAATTGAAGTAAGTATAATTTCTGACTAAAAATCCTTGTGGAAAACATGCAAAAGGGCATTAAAAGTGCTTGTAAAGCATCTGAAAAAGTAAAATTTTGGAAGAATTGTTTAAACTACAGTGATGCTAGCCAGAAATTGATGACAAATTAAATAAACCCTCAAAATACCAAACTGGCAGAGAGTTTACCATTTGAAACACAGAGACCGAATTAATCATTTGTGTAATTTGAATAAAGTCAGTTGGAATTATCTGAGGAATTAGTATAGCCCAATTTGTTAAAGATATGGTACTGTAAATACTGCACTGTGTCAGATGTACATCTGTTCAACAACTGCCTCAGCTAAATAAATAAGAGACTCTTACCCCTTAGCTAAAAGCAACCTAAACACTTAACTCAGACTGTCCCAGTCTGCCAGGGTGCAGAAGTGACCTTCAAACAAAACATCTCTGTAATTTTCACTTGTAATCAAGCAGACATCTAAAATTTATATAAAGAAAGAAAAGAAACAAAAATAAAAGAGAAGAAATTACCAAAGATCAGAAAGGAATAAAGGAAGGAGGGCAGCATGAAGGGGTATTCCGAATACAGCATTCAGTCACTAGCAGTCTGATCTTCAAAGGATTTCAACCAAGTCATTAAAATAGGAGGTTAGTTTTTAATGAGAAGGTATACAAGATGCCTAGTATAATTAGACACTGGGCTCTGAGGATTTACAGGACTTACAAATTTTTGAAAGAGAAGAAATAGCTGAGCAAACTGAGTTTAGCAAGTACTATCCTAAATATTTTGCAACCTGCACATCTGTAATTTTTTTAAATGTTTTTCTTCTTCAACCCCACCTGGCAACCAAGTCCCATACAGCCAGTTGCTCACATTCTCACCAGTGGGATGGGGGAGACAGAGGAAAGAATAAAAGTGACAAAACTCATGGGTTGAGATAAAGATGATTTAAGAGGTAAAGCATAGGTTGTATGCACACAAGCAAAGTTAGACAAGGAATTCCACTTTCCACAGGCCGGCAGGTGTTCAGCCAGGAGAGCAGGGCTCCCTCCCATGTGATTGTGACTTGGGAAGACAAATACCACCACTTTGAACAACCCTCTCCCTCTTCCTCCTCCTTCCCCCAGCTTTATATGCTGAATATTACACCATAAAGTCTGGAATATCCCTAAGGTCAGCTGCGGTCAACTGTCCTGCCTGTGTCCCCTCCCAGCTTCTTGTGCACTCCTAGCTAGTGTTGTGGGGTGAGGGGCAGAAAAAACGTTGACTCTGTTTAAGCTCTGCTCAGCAATATCTAAAAGACCCCTGAATTATCCATACTTTTTTCAGCACAAGTTTAAAACATAATCCCATACAACTTACTGAAAAATAACTGTACCCAGCCAAAACCAGCACGAATACGTATGCTTTGAACCTTGTTAGACGCTGTAAAACAAGTTCCTTCCCCACTAGCAGTTTAATTGGAAAATTCTACCGTCGGTTGTACTGGATCCTCTCATCTTCTCTCCCCACCATTCTCACACAGTGAAAGCTATTCTTTTTTTTACTAGGCGATCCATCATGTGTACTTTACTTATGTACAAAAGAGTTTAGTAGGGTCAGTAAGTGAGAGCAAGGCTGTGCTTTCATGAAGGATTTTTTTCCCCCTTTGTTTACTTCGATGCAGTTAAAAGGCTGAAGTTTTACACAAATGCATCATTTACTTGAAATACTGATAAATTCTCCTAGTGATCAACTCCTCTAAATTCTAGATAGTAACAAACATTTAAGGTAGAGAAAAAAAAAAAATAAGGGTTGTTATAGATAGAGAGAAACTTTAAATTGTATCTTGCTCACACAATGTATGAAGCCTACAGAAGCATTGTTTAGAATTATGTTTCTCTCTAGCTTAATCTAGTAAATATAGTAGAGATGAGGGTTTTTTTCCATTTCATTCGTCCTGTTCCTTTACTTTGCTTTTGTTTTCCATGCCTGGATATGGTGGCCTCCTTCTTGAGCTCCCTGCCTCTTTTTTTTCTATATGAGAAGGCTTTTTGCATGTAAGCATTTACCAACCTTTTTTATTTTTAGGAAATAAAAGAGCTGAATGCACGTTTTAATGCATTTTTAATGGCTGTTGCTGACAGACAAGACACTTTGTTGGTATTGTCTTACATTACTATTATGTTAAAAGACTTTTATTTTTATCAATATCTATTGTACCGTCTGGTTAAAATGACAAAGACTCCCACGCTGAGCAAATTGAACAAGCTTTTCACTTCATTGAAGAAAAGGACCAGTTCTGGCTGGAATGTTTTATTTTTTTGGAGAGGGGGAGTCATTGCTCACATTCTATTGACTCTATAGTCCCTGTTAAATAATGTTCATGTATTAATAAGAGAATATTCATCTTTAGTGTACAAATAACTTTCTTTAAAACACTGTTCCATCTAGAGTATTTCCTCGGGAGACTTGGTCTTCTGCTGCCACCTATAGCCAATATAAGGTATTGTTGCATGGAGTGTCTTTTAAATAATGCGAATCAGAGGGGCATGTTACAGTTTCAGAGACATTCCTCCACTTTTATGTGCCAGCATAATTTCGTTTATAAAATACCTTGGAGAAAGTCATGTATACATACTGTACGAGAAATCATAGAACTGGACAAAATCATTCTCCTATTCAAAAACTTTTTGCTGTAGGATGAACACATTCTAGTCTATTTATTGTCTGTCCCAAAGTGAAAAGATTTCCATCTTTTAGCTGCATACATCAGTTCTGTTCTGTGTTTGATCATTGTTTGTTGCTCCTCATGTTCAAGACAGCACTTAGTGATAAGGTTTCCTTGCATCTCACTCTAATACCCTTTTGTATGGTGAAACACCCTTTTGTACGTCCTTCATGCTCATCATTCTGTTGCTGTTATCAGATTGCAAGGAAAATTCAGATTGGTGGTTTTCTTCTCTTGTTTGTAACACATAGTACAGATTAAATTCTTCCAGGCTCCAGGCCTCTTGGATCTGTAAATCTCAAAACAGGCATTGCACAGATGTGTGTCAGAAGGAATACCAGCCTTTGCTTCATTCTGCTGAACCTGTGTGGGCACTGTGGAAGAAACCTCTGCTAAGAAATTGTACAGCACAATGAAGTGTTAAAAAAGTTGTAAAAATGAAAAAACCTCAGCATATTGCCCTTTACTTAAACATGGTGATCTACTATCTACAGAGGCTTGAGATCAAAATGACTCTTCTTCATCTGTTCCATCTCTGGGGTCTTGTCCCCGCATTAGAAACAAGTTCCTGATACGCATTCAGACCATAGTATATTGTAGCAATATAGCTGCAATGCAACCTGGAGCCAACTCCTTCCCATGCAGAAGAAAAACAATAGCTTAGACTGTGAACACTGAAAGGCAACAGGTAGTTGTGTGTGTGTATGTTTTGGGGAAAGGGGAGGATAAGTATCATAATCTGAACTTTTGAATACTCAAGAGGAAGCCTGCTATATGTTGGTTAAGACTGAAGGCTGGCTGCGATTTTATTTGAATTTAACTATGCAAAAGTGACTCTTCCTGAATCCTCCAGTTACTAAAGGGGGATGAGTCAGAACCACCAGCTGAGACAGTAAGCAGACATTATGTTTCTGCATTTAAACTACTTAGGTTGGGAAAACTGGATATGGAAGTTCAGGAAAAGTAAAGGAGAGGGAAAAAAAAATAATAGCAAATGGCTTCAGGAAACAGGAGGCAGCCTGGAAAAAATAAGGTGAAAATCGCTTCTGGAGGAAAGGACTGAGAAGCAGGTAAAGATCCCAGATCTCAGACAGATACACAGAGGAGGTGACAAGGGAATGGTCAGGGGCCTTGCCTGATGTCCCCTAAGGTGGCTCACTGTCAGCAGCAGCATGGTGTGGAGAGGCACAACTTCATGCCTGATGTTCCCAGACCAGCAGGAACCCCAGTGTGGCATGGGGAAGCTGAACTTAGAGAGTGTAATACAGGGGGAAGAGAGCAGGTGTGTGTCATAAATGAGTGGAGTAGAAGCTCTAATTTTGATGGTTCACTATTTTTGATGGTTCTTAAATCAACATCAGTTTACATATCTGCTATGGGCTATACTCTCTCTGGTCTCCATCAGCACAACAGACAATCTCCTGCTCAGGACTAAAAGTTACAAATACACAGAATCCTGGAAATGTCCCTACAAATGCAGTAGATCCCAGCTATGGCTTGTTCTACTCTCTCTTTTCTTTGAAACAAAATTTATTCACAAACCAAGAAATAAGTCCCTTAAGTATAAGTGTAATGCTTAAATTGAGCACTGCAAATTAAGTTGGTCTAGTCACTATGATGCTGGATCAGGGAGCTTCTGAGGAATTTAGACCTGAAGAATCTTAGCCTTAGATATCCATGCTTGATGGGTACAGAGAAACTAAAAAACATTGTGAATTTACAAATATTTTGATAAAATAGAGGAGATTTTTCCTGATGAAAAAATGATTAGTGGTGACATTTTTTCCTATTAAACAACATTGTTTTATTCATCAAATAGACCTAAATTTAAAAAAAAATAAATAAATCCAAAACAACAAAACAAAACAAACAAACAAAGAAACAACAATTACTCTCATCATAATTTTCTTCCTTGCTCACCTCCTCACTTTTATAAATTTCAAGGCCTGAAAGAGCCATGAAATTTTAGATTGACCTTCTGCTTAGCACAATTTTTAACCCTGTTCAGTGCCTTCTCACAATAACACATTTGCATAACTATGTTTATCAGCTACAATGACCTTCCTCTTGCCTTCTACCGGTCATTGTAATTTAACACAAGAGGTACTTCATATACTACAGATTTTAATATGCCTTTTGCTGCAGAAGGTCTCATTTGTAAACACAGCCAGAATGTAAGTTTCATGGTTAAATTTACTCATAGATGTGCATCATGTCTATCACAACTTCAGTATATCTATTTGATGATTTTTGTTTCAAATAATTTTTTTACCTGCAGAGAAATAAGTTTTATTTCTTTCATTTTTATTCTTAGTAGCAAAATATAAGAAAAAATAGTTGAAAAGCATCAATAGCAGATTTGACAGAGCAGACCCTTACAGTGTTGTTTTCTGCTTTATCTTGCACTCAAAACCAGGAATTAGTATGCTGACTGATAGTAGAAACAAGTTACACTAGGGAGTTAATAGGAAAAGTATTTTCCAGGTTATTTCTACGTATTAAAATGTAAACTGTGAAATAAAACATTACCACATTTCATAAATCTGTCCTTTGGGCGCTTTTTTTCAACCCTAAAAAATTACACCCCTTCCTACTTAATTTCTCTAATTTTTATTTTTCTATCTATACTGATAGAAATTGCAAGGGCTAATTGCTGTATACTTTCATAAACACATACGCTACATATTTTGATGTTACCGTTTTGAAGTAAATTGAACTGCTAAATAAGAATGACTAATGTACAAGAATAGTGTGAACTTTTGATTTTGATGGAAAAAACAAAACTAATGCTACCTCCACAGGAAATATTTTGCAAATATGCAGTAATTGATGTCCAGACTCTGGTTCTCTTTTCAGATTATTAATATGAATTTTTACAGACTCTTCAAAAATTACTGCGAAGTTCAAGTCCAATATAATAAATATTATTTGTTCCTTTGTGAATAATGTAAATAGATATTAAAGGTTTTATTCCTTATCAAACAAAATGCTCATTCATTACACACCCCCAATTGTCTTCTTTGCCTGAGAACTTGTATCTTTATTCATCTTAATGAAGGAGTTAACAGCATTTCATTGTCATGGATGGCTACCATGAAAAAAGTCTGAGAAATCAATCCTAGATAAAGGACTGAAGGATTTGGCCCAATCTCTATAAAATATGAGAATATAATTCTTTTTCAAGGAAGAAGAATTATCATCATTTATTGTCTGTTGATGAACTCTGTGATGACTGCATTACGTGGCACTCTGGGTAGCAGTAAATGACTGTTGTACTTGAGAAGTCAGATTTATTTTGCACATGTAAGACATTATTTTCATTCTTAGTCTTCAAGGACTCTTTGCTCAGAATCTAAAATGTTTCATCAAACAATGTAGCATCTGTTAAAATCATAATCACTTGCACCAAAATTCATATTAAAAAAATATACTGTACTTTTCCTCCTTTGTATTTTATTGCCCCCCCAAACTAAGTGTCTTAACAATTTGGGAGATATATAGCTGGTTTATATGGTGGAAAAAAAGTGTTTCACTATATTTTGTTTTTAACTAACATCAGAAGTGTAGCAGTGTTAATTTAGAAAAATAAATAGGCTTTAAATATTTTTATGGGCCATGCAAAGACAAAGTAATAAAGCAAGCATGTGGGCTTTATTAATCTATCATGAATGTGTTATTAGCATGAAATATATTATGCAGACTTTGGGCGATTTGCAGTGAAGACTTTTGTAAAGAAATTAAACCACAACTTGTAAGTGTGAAGGTGAAGCGGAATCTTAAATTCTACTAGACCTTACTGTTGAATCTTAACTGTAGGTAAAAGACTCAGGAAACCAAGAAGAGATGAAAGAAAGGATCAAAGAATGTCAAAGATTTCTACTGCTGCATGCCAATTGTCATTTTGGCATTCAGTAACCTTTGTCTTTTTCAAACCACACTAATGTCATGAAAATACAAATATTAGCTTAATAGCAACAGCCTAATCTCTTTTGAAGTTCTGAGTCTTCTTTTCATTGTTTTTTATGCCTTTGTTCACTGGATCATTCTCTGCATATTTATTTTTAACCCTGGGACATGCTAATAAATGACAAGGTAAGGTAGCAAAAACCTGCTTCTTTTTTTCTTTTTT
>VXBB01009758.1:1758972-1796834 GCA_013399915.1 Illadopsis cleaveri
CATTTTTTCTAAGGTGCTTTAAGAAAAAAATTAAACAGGTGTATGAAAGTGCTTTAAGTTTCTGTTTCTTTATGGAGAAGCAGCATAGCCTGGAAACACACTAATTTTCAAAATACATTCTCCCTGTACATTAGGAAGTACTGTCATGAATTGTGGGAGAGATGTGAAGGGAAATTTAGTCTTACTGAAAATCTTCAGGATTTGCACAGTCCCTTGACTTGAATAACAGGGCAATTTGACTTAACTCATTTCTGTTTGAGAGACACCCAGTGATATCTAGGTTTGAAAACTTCCATTGTATAAACATAAGAGGGAACTTGTATGTTCTTCAAAGTTAGTTCAAATTAAAGTAAAATATTTAAAAATATTTAGTAGCCCAGTAAAACACTACAAAAGCCATATTATCTCTCTGACATTTTATTTTTTTTTCCTTAGAGGGAAAAATAAATTATTTATTGAAATAATGGCTTTGTGAAAGAATGCTGTCATTTTACCTGTAAGTTGAGTAGGCAGATAAGTCTTTCACACCTCCCAAAGAAGAATCAAAAGCCTTGTTTAACAAAGATCCTGAAGTTCATTGAAATATTGTCAACAAGCGTGAGAAAAACAAGAAGAAAATGTGGGTTTGTGGCCTGAACCTCAGTGCTTTATGCATACAAACATGGGCATGAAATACAAAACATTGATAAGGGCCTTTTGTCCTACTTGACACAAGTGCAATTAGGTAACTCAGTTTAGAGCAGACCTAAGCATGTACAATAAGGTTGTACACAACGCTATGAAGTAATGATCTTAATTTCTACTTACCTCATATTCCAATTTTGATATTCAAAATTGATGTAAATAATATTTTAAACACTTAAGAAAAGCTTGAGTACATAAAAATCTCAAAAATAAAACATGATACAATTAAATGGTACATGTGTCATATTAAAACAATTGGAAATGCATCCTAAAAGGACAAAAAAAATCACAAAATATTAGGGACATATTTCAAAATAGATCACTGAAGCAATCAACAGTCATTAAAATGAACAACATATCACCATAGGGAGTCCTAAATTAAAAATCCTTCATACTTCAGAAGTCAGTATAGTTAGTGTTGGCAATGGTACACTTGGGATTATTTTAATATACTATAGGATCTAGCTGTTTGGTTGATATGCATAGTTACCCCTTTGATCAGTTATCATTTGTAATTTCCATTTGATTTTTTTATTATTATTTTGCAGATAATGGTTCCAGTGATTTATCATCAGCTCTCAGTTTTAATGGAAGGGTTATTATTTATTACATGAAATAGTTTTACCTCTCAGAAGGAGAGGTGATTACTTTGTCAGGTTTTTTAGGAAGAAGAGGCAGTTTGCCATATTTCGTATTGTCCAACTTCTGTTTAATGGTGAGAACATTTACCTAAAGATACTTGCTGGTGGCTACACTTCAACTGACCATACTGCAAGGGAAAACAAGTTTGATCCAGCATTTTATTCTAGGATCACTGAGTACCAATAAAGAGAAATATCAGTGTCATTCAGTCCTGGCTTTACCTGGTTAAAAAAAAAAAAAAAAAAAAAAAAAAAAAAAGGTTAGTGGATTGAGGATTTAATCTGTCTCTTTTGCAGACACTGTTTCTATGACTTTCTTTTGTTTCACTTGAACAGAAGTTGAGGCAAAAAGGGGGAAGCATTTTCCATTTCATTCCCACCTGATATAAACTGCATGAAGATTCAAGACTGAAATTATGTAGATATTCAGAAGAATAAAAATCTACAACATAGATTTTATTCACAAGAATAAATATCTACAATAAATAATAAATATCTAGGAAAAAGTTTTTCACAGAAAGAGAGGTTAAGTACTGGAATGGTTTGGCCAGGGAGGTGGTGGAGTCACCATCCCTGGATGTGTTTAAAAAGAGACTGGATGGGGCACTTGGTGCCGTAATCTAGTTGAGGTGTTGGAGCATGGGTTGGAGTCGATGATCTTGAAGGTCTCTTCCAACCTAGAAATTCTGTGATTCTGTGATTCTGTGATACAACATGGATAATAATGCATTAAAAAATGGTTCAGATACAGACTTTATAATAAAGAGAGAGTAGCAGGAGAAAGATACTTTTACAAAAATATTGTAAATGAAACTTGAGAAATATTCTGAAAATTTGTTTCATTATAGTTGTAAATACTGATGAAGGAGTTTTTGAAAGGATGAAATTGCATTAAAAAATATGTGATTGAAGGGAAATAGTTGATGTTTATTTTAAAAGTTAAGATATCAACAATCCAACCTCTAGATATTCAAGTCATCAGTGATATGTTGATGTTGAGCCAAAAGGTTCTAGCATTCAATTTGCTGTTATAGTGCCATTACATTTTACAGAAGAAATGCTGGAGCTGGAAGTAATTTCTGCTTCTATTTCTCTTTTAATGGTGTGAAATGCATTCCATGCAACGAGATTGATTGTACTAAAATAAACAGTGCTAGCCTCCTCTGCAAAGAGCAACAATGATCTCTAGTGGCAGCAAGTTTAATTTCAAGCTTAGTGAAAATAAAAATAAGCTATTCTGCTTCTTCGTTTAATTTAGGTTAGTGTGTTGATTGAGAAAAAACTCTTCTTTAAAAAAAAAAGCATTCAAGCAGCAGAAGTTTATGAAACTTGATTTCATTTATTCTTATTCTTGTATTTCTCTCAATATGTATTCAAGTTTTCAAATCTAGCAGACCCCTTGAAAATAACCCAGTTGTGCACATGCAACTGCTTGCTATATTTTTTTCACAAACTCTTTTAGATATATTATTTCATAACACTTTTAGCTGAGGCCTAAAAGTCTCTGAGTTACTGTTGGTATAACAACAGAAAACAACAAAATGCTAAATTCATTCTCCTCTATGCACAGAGTAGCTTTGTACAGTCTTTAGATGTTTTTAATTTATTTTCCTTTAAAAATATAACGTTTGGGTCACCCAAACCAGGAGCATTATGTTATCTGGGAACACATTGTTAGCAATATGATTAGAAATCCTTGTAATTTTTTGTATTTAAAAGGGACTTGGGATTATAAGATATTAGGTTTTCCATTAGTTTTAAAGGAAGAAAAAGAAATTAAAAAAACCCCATCAAAGATCAAAACTCTATTCTTCCCATACGCTGTCCTCGTTTGGCTTTAAAGATATTCCCGTGGGTCCATTTCTCGAGCACATTTAGGCCCCTGTGGGTGACATCTTGTTCTTCAGGTATGTCAACCACACTGCTCAGCTTGGTGCCACCTGCGGATTTCTAAGCTATTGGCCACTTCTGTCTGATTGCAACAGTCAAATCTATTCCTTATTCACCTAAGAGTCCACACATTGAATTCATCTCTCTCCAATAAAAGAGAAGGATGGTGTGGGCAACCATGTCAAAGGCTTTACAGAAGTCGGCATTAATGACATCTGTAGTCCTTCCCTTGTCCACTGGTGCAGTCACTCCTCTATAGAAGGCCACTGGGTTCCTGCAGACCTGCAGAACTTGCCCCTGGAGAAACCACATTGGCTGTCCCAAATCACCTCCCTTTTCTCCATGTACCCTAACAGAGCTTCTAGAAGGATCTGTTTCATGATCTTCCCACAGAAGTGGACTGACAGGTCAGTAGTTCCCAGGGTCCTCCCTCCCACCTTTTTTAAAGATGGGTCAAGAAAAGTAAGATATTCTCTTTTCTACCAGTACACTTATGTAGTGCAGGTATTTATGCTAGATGCATGATGGAAACCTTGACTTCTGTCAGGAACAGAGCATTCAGCTTTCTTACTCTACTTTAGTTTTCCTCTTTTCACCTGCCCCAGCATGGGATACCCAATGGTCTGAGGGAGCATCTCTGCTCTCCCCTCCATGGGCTGCTGGGGCACAGCTGCCTCACCATGGTCTGCATGGGAATCTCAGCTCTGGTGCCTGGAGCACATCCTCCCTCGCCTCCTTCAGTGACCTGGGTGTCTGTAGAATAGTTTTTCTCACGCGTTGTCACTCCTCTCTTTGGCTGATGTTGTGTAGCAGTTATTTTCTCCCTATTCAAATCTGTTTTCTCAGAGACACTACTATCATGGATGGGATAGTGGGACCCTCTTGGAGCTGGCTGGCATTAACTCTCTTGGACATGGGGAAACTCCTGGCATCTTCTCACAGAAGTCACTGCAGTAACACTCCCACTATCAAAACCTTGCCGCACGTCCCGAATACATTATAACACACCACTACTACTCAGAATCCAGCAAAGTAAAATTAAGGGTGAATTCGCCCTGCATAATACCTAGTTTAGAACCACTCAAATTTACTGTCTGATTTTCAGCTCATCAGTCACTACCTGTTACTGTGAAAGATGCCCACTTCAACAATTAAGATTTTAGCACTTTATTTTACTATTTTATTTTACCATTTAATTTGCTTGATTACATTCAGTAATGCTGGTGCCTTCCTTTCCATGTTCTCACCATCAGGCTCTATACTTGAGTATAGTACCCAAAGTTTCATTGTTGCAGCCTAGGCAAAATGGAGGTAGCACATAAGGGGAATTAGACAAAAAAGACACCTAATTTACAAGGAACAAGAAAATTCTTTGCAGAATAAGAATTCTGTGCTACGTACAGAAATAAACCATATGGAAAAGAAGTACTTGTACTAGTTGAAGACATGCTGTTTCATCACTGTTTCAACAATTCAACAATCTAAATGCGTGGGTTCCAGATCCAGAGAACATGGCCCAACATTGTTTAATTTACTCATATACATCCATTTGTTCTAAAATGAACTCTAATGAATTTTACTATATACTGAGTATTTATTGAGCTGAACTAGATAATTTATCTTCAAGGTTGGCAAATTCATGGCACGAAATGTCAAAACAAGTACCAGTTAAATTCTGTCCTCTGCATCTAAAGGCCCTAGAAATACTGCTGATCAACAGAGATATAAACAGCAGATCCCAGCTTCTGAGCAGAAGCAAACAGTTAGGTAGATGACTTCTGGAAACACGGCCACAGGCATCCCATAGTACAATATCAGTGACATGTTATTTACTGGAAATAAAGGGATAAAGTTTGTGTAACTTGTCAAATTTTTCCATAGCAGTGCAACAGGCAGAGCATGTCACCTTTTAGGATGTTTGTACAATTTTTGGATCTTAAATTTTAAATATTTGGCATCAATTATTACAGATTAAGTCCACCTCTACAGTTATGCAAACAGAGGCATAATTCTGCTATATTCTTTCTTTTCTAAAACTTTCTTTCAAAGGTCTTTGTGAAACCAAGATTAATAGGCTACAATAATCATGTTCTCATCTTAGAACCAAAGTTGCTTTGTTCAAGGCAGTGACTCTGCAGTCCACAGTGTGAATGTTTGTTACTCCAAAAAACATATAAAGCGACTGAATACATTTTTCTAAGAGACCAGTAATGTCTGAACACAAAGCTACTGTTTCTGAGTCTCAATATCTCATAAATGTAGATAGCTGTGTTTGACTTTAAATGAAAGAAAGCAAGGAATGACCTGGAGAATTGGGCCCCAGATTACCCAAATTGCTTGGCTGTCTTACTCACTAACTGCATAATACTACTTTACACCAGCTCCTTTCTAAATAATGCTCACACGCAGTTCCAGGACAATATTCCCACAAGATAATTTAGCCTATGTAAAGTCACCAAGATTCATTTTTTGGTTGCTAGGAAATGCAAAATATAGTTTTATCACAACTGTCCATTAAAACAGTCACGCAGTAATGCACGTGCCTATTTGAGAGGAATAAACATTCATTGAGACTAAGAAAGATGTGTTCCCACATATTAAACATTTAAGCTCTAAAACTCACTTCCATGCATGATCTTTTATCGACCACATTACTTTAATATTAGTTTTACTCTAGCATCTCTTCTGAAGTGAGAAACTTCTGCCTAGTGCAGCTCCTGAAACTGAGCTATGGCAAGCTTTGACTGTATCTGTAGGATTTCCTTTCTTTTGTAGTCTTCTGATACTCTTACTGCAGCTTAGTACCCTCAAATGAATCCATACGACCTCATGCAACTTTCACCTTCAGAGCCTTACCATAAAAATGCCATTTTATGGTTCAGTCCAAATGGGACTGACATGTGTAGACAGCTGTACTTAATATGCAGGCCAGCAGTCACAGGCATTTTTATTTAAGGTTACGGCTGAGAATGATAGTAATTTTTTCATGCAATGTGAAAGGGTTGACAAATATTTCTGGAACACTTTCCCAGAAAGTGAAAAATCTGAATTCAAACCATTGCTCTTCATGAGGCTTTCCAAACCAACATCTTTCATCCCCCATCTACTGTAATTGTGTCATTAGGGCAGTGTGGCAAAAATATAGGGTCCATCAAGTCAGTGAGTGTACAAGAAATCCAGAATATGATTCTGTAATGCGGTAATCTGGAAAATTCCCAGTGAAAAATATTACTCAGACTTCTGGACAACTTCCAGAGCTCTATAAACATATTTCAAAATGTGTATTTCACATGAAGTGGATGAACACATGAAAAACCACACAAACAGAGATTAAAACATAAAATCATTCAGTTACACAAGCCCACTGTCAGCAAGGTTATGGAAGTGGGACCTTTTATTTTTGTCATAATCTTACAGTTCTTACTATAGCTGAAACACAGTGGCACAGCTTCAACAAGGACAAGAGGCAAAATTCCAGGACAGTTCTTTAAACAATACCAGTATGATGAATGAGGAAGTGCTGCTCCTGTAAAAAATACTGTGTAGGTTATTGTTTAATTGGATTTTTTTGGTTTGGTTTATTTTCCTGGTGACTTTTTTTTTTTGTTTGGCTGATTGGGTAGTTAGGGGTTTTGTTTGGTTTGTTAAGTTTGAGTCTGAGAATATTACCTAGGTTTACACATTTCACTCCTCCAGCCACCTTGGCCTCTATCTGTGAATTTGGGCACCACTAAATAATGTGGAAGAGAGCTGAATAGGAAATAACTGAAGAAAGACGGTCGCTGATAAGGATACTGTGCTAATCAAGGTATGAGATTATAATCATAGAAACACTTAATTTGGCAGCACCTTATTCTTAAGCTTTCCCTAGTGGTAAATAAGGGGAAAAAATGGGGAATAACTGATTGCAAAATTTTGCTGAATCTCTGAAATTGAAGGTCTTGTAAAGGAGACAGTCTTAAAGCATAAAAAATGCTGTACTAGATATAACTGGAAGGTTACTTTTCACAGACTCCTGCTACATACCATGACTAGGAGACCTACATTTGCTTCAGAGGACAGAAAGAAACACTGATTAAAAGAGTTCTCAGGAAAAATAGACCTTCAAAGTAGTGTTTAATGCACAGTTAAAGTAATTGTAAATTCTCAGGACATAGTTTGGAAAACTGAGTTAGGAAGAAGAAAACCCAAAACATTATGGAAGCTGGTTTTGCTGTGGGAACTCAACTACACAAAGTACACGATTTTTATGCCTTCATGCAACAGACAATTCTTTATCTACCCAGAAGATGGCACCAGAAGACTGAATAAAATTTAGTCCTGTGCATGGCCTCATACACCTTGACTTTATCTGAATCTTTGCCTCCAAAGTGGCAGAAATATAGCATATATGGCACAGACCCAGAAATTTGCAACTGCCAAACACTTTTAAATTACATATAGTTTTAATAAAGAGTAAATGCAGTACTTAGATTGATTCAAATAGGCATTTTGTAGTATGTTAGATCAATACCTAAAAAGATACACTTTGAAAAAATACTTCAGTCATGGTTTAAAAAATAAAGATTAATACCTAGGTAAGAATATTTCTTCAGTAACATGATTAGTACCTATAACAAAGAAATTTATAAAAGGATTCTTTGAAATTTTTCAAGATGATTGAAACGTAAAACTTGTACAAAAATTGAGCTTTTACAAAACAAAAGTCCTCCACCTTTGTAAAAACAAGATATATAATTAAGTTACAAAAAAAATCTGATTTACTTCAGATGCCAGTTGTGTTTTCTTTCTTCTTATAAAAAAATACAGTTTACAAACATAATGAAAATATATTTGAAAAGTATTCAAAAAAATGAGACCCTAAGAAGAAGAGAAAACTAGCCAAGGAAATTTGAAACTTTATATCACACTGGAAATGCCAATAATATGTAGATTATTTGCCACAGCTGCAAAAAGTAAACAGAAGCGTATAATAAATCAGAAATATGTTCTAGTAAGGTCTATATGCTGAATGGGTAATTTGTCCTTCTTTTCCCAAAACTCATTGGGAAACATAAAAAAAAGCAAGTCCTGAATGCTCCTGAGAAAAAGTCAGCTGTTGTGCAAAGAGTAAATGTAAATTTTTAAATAGCAACCAAAGGCAACAGACCAACATTGCTGAGTCAAGATCTGCTGGACAAACTTAAGAGCAAGAAGCAAATGAACAAGCAGTGGACACAGGGACAAGAACAGAGGTGAAATTCAGTTTTGCAGAGATGGAATCTGGAAAGCCAAAGTGCATCTGGAGGTGAATTTGGCAAGGGATGCGGAGAACATCAGAAAGCACTTCTATGGGAATTTCAGCCTGAAAAGGAAGATCAAAGAAAGCATACCCCCCTGATAAATATGACTGGCAAACTGGTAACAATGGATGAGGTGCTCAACAACTTTACCTCAGTCTCTACTGTCAACCTCTATTCTCACACCTCCTGAAGAGATGGGCAACAGGTTGGGACTAGGAGCAAAGTCTTTCCCACTGTGAGAAGATTATGACCAGTTAAGGAAACCACATAAGCCTATGAGACCTTATGAGATTCATCCTAAAATCCTGAGGGAATTTACTGATGTAGTTGCCACGTCACTCCACAATATTTGAAGTCACTAAGGTGAAGTCTCTTGTGACTGGAAAAAGAGAAACACCACCCCATCTTTAAAAAGGGTAGAATGGTGGCCACTGAGAGCTACTGACCTGTCAGCCTCACCTCACACAGTCCCCCACAACATCCTTTTTTCCAAATCAGAGAGATACAGATTTGATGGTTTGTCTGCTCAGTGGGCTGTTCCCACTCTTTGGTAATTAACACAGCTGAAATATATCAGGGACAAGGCTGCCTTCAGCACTATCTCAATCTGTCTTCCCACAGGGCATCTATGACAAGAGGTGCTCCTTAGTTGTCTGTGTTGGAACCAGTTCTGCTTCATATCTTCACTGATGACATAGACAGTGGGGACAAGTGCACCCCCAGTAAAATTGCCAATGACACCAAGCTAAGCAGTGTGGTTGACACATCTGAAGAACAGGGTGCCATCCAGAAGAACCTGGAGAAGCTTGACACGTGGGCCTGTGGGAATCTCATGAGGTTTAACAAGGCCAAGTGCAAAGTGCTGCACCTGGGTTGGAGCAATCCCTGCTATCAACACAGGCTGGGGATGAACAGATGGAGAGCAGCCCTACTGAGGACTTGGGAGTGCTGATGGGTAAAAGGCTGGATATGAGCCATGAACATGCTTGTGCAACCCAGATGTGTCCTGGGCTGCATCAACAGAAGTGTGGCCAGCAGGATGAGGGAGGGTATTCTGGCCCTCTACTCCACTCTGGTGAGATCCCACCTGGAACACTGCACACATCTGTGGGGTCCTCAGCACAGCAAAAACAGACCTGTGGGAGAGAGTCCAGAGGAGAGCCACAAAAATGATCAGGGTGACGGAACATTTCTCATATGAATGTGAGCTGTAAGAACTGGGGCTGCTCAGATTGGAGAAGGCTCTGGGGACAACTTATTGTGGCCTTTCAACACTTAAAGGACCTAGCAAGAAACATGGGTGAAGACTTTTTACAAGGAGCTGTTGTTAAAGGATAAAGAGTAATGGCTTTAAATTACAAGACTAGACAAGTTAGAGCAGATATGAGGAAGATATTTTTTTACAGTGAAAGTAGTGAAACACAGGAACAGGTTTCCCAGAGAGGTGGTAGATGCCCAATTCAGGGTCAGATTGGATGTCACTATGAGCATCATGATTGAGCTGATGATGACCCTGTCCATTCCAGGAAGGGTTGCATTAGATGACATTTAAAGGTCACTTCCAACCAACATCATTTTTTCTGGTAGTCAGTGACTGCATCACATGTAATCAAAATTAGATATCTGACATATTTTTTAATCTTAAATTACTAAAATAGTATTTCAGAATGAAAACAAGCTAGATACTAATCTGATTTTAACTCTGTGAATTGCAGATAATTTCACTAAACTGAGGAAAGTGTGTAAATTGCTCTAGGAATTCATACCAGTGTAGCAGAAATCAGAACAGAGACCTTAGAGTCAAAGTTCTCTTTTCAATATAATATGAATGAGATTTTAAAATTAGGACTATTTAAATCCCTTTGTGAAGTCATAGAAATAATCTAACAAAGTTTCCATACTATATTTTTGACATTCATGCTGTAGTAGGAAAGTCTGGTCTGAACATGCCCATTTTTTAAAATATAAAATGTCATTGTATTCAGCAATAAAGAGAGTTCATACATTTCAAATATGATCACTATTCAGTTTACCCATGTATAATTTGCATGAATACTTGCTGCTCAGCNATAAAATGTCATTGTATTCAGCAATACATTTCAAATATGATCACTATTCAGTTTACCCATGTATAATTTGCATGAATACTTGCTGCTCAGGTTTTTGTTGGTGGGTTTTTTTGGTTTTTTGTTTGTTTGTTTTTGTTTTTGTTTTTTTGTTTGTTTGTTTGGGGGTTTTCTGTCTATTTACTAAAAGATGTGTGGATTTCCCACATGGATGAGTAGTCAGTGTCACCCTGTATGTAAATAATTCATGGCTGTTGTTGAAAGGTTCATTACTATTTCTATGAAAGAAGGATTGCTTTTTGCACCTCTGACTACTTGTAGGAAATCTCAGTCTTTTCATAGTTTAACTGAGCTGTGAGTTTCCTGAAATGTGCCACTCAAAGGAACACATTTTAGAAAACGCTGTCACCTTTGTAGCACACTTATAAACAATGACAATGAATGTCTGCAGACTGATATAGTAAAGGATGTGTTTCTTAAGAGAATGTATGCTTTTTTACTTCATCAGTCTCCAGGGTCCATATAGGCAAAGCACAGCAAGTGTCACTTGAGTCATTGTCTGTTGATGTTTTAAAATAGAGGGTAATAATAATAACAACAACAACAACACTTAAAGCAAACATGCTTTGACTTTCATTAACATTATACATAACTTCAAATTCATAACCTGCATGACCTTGTGTATAAAAACTAGTGCTAAACAATGAGAATGCAAATTCAGGCATGCAAAAGCTAGGAAATAACAGAATGAAGATTTCCCTTTGCCTTGAATGTTTCTGTTCAATAAGTTATTAGTTCTATGCCTTTAACTGCATTCCATTTTCTTGTGCTGCCTTCCTTCCCATTTGGCACACAGGATGAATGGCAATGACAGGCTGTCCCTATTTCCTCCTCTGAGATATACAACCAATATATAATTTCTACATTTTGTTCAAGACACATAACGAAACAAAAATGGCTTATATCCTGATATTCCCACTCATAATTTGCATTCTTATTGTGAGAGTATTTAAATGATTCACATCTACTAAGAGACAGAGTTATCCAACACCTCTTTGGTGCATGAAGAAGAGGTCATCAACCTGTTTCTAAGCTACACATAGTGTATGCTAACCTCCATTTAGAAATTTGATTTGCATACAAAGTGCTGCAGGATGTGACACTGCTGTTGCTCATGATGGAAAACTTCCATTTATTCTCTCTTTAAAACCCAAAATAATGTCACATTCAGAATATTTTGTATGTGAAAAAACTGACATTCTAGAATTGTTTAGATATTTTTCATTTTTCAAGTCTAAAATGGTTACACCACCGGAGCTCTCTGAGCATAAGAAATTCACAAAATATCCTTTTGTTTAAATAACAGGTACCAGATGTCACAATAAGTAAACTGTACCTCAGCTGCCTGTGGTTTAGCAAATTCCCTGTGTTCAGCATTGCTTAGATTAATTGGCAGGACATTTGCTTTTGACGTGCTGCTATTTGCACTGCAGGACAGGGTACAGCCTCAGCTATTTGATTACATCAAAGTCTACCTAAAAAAAAAAAGCTTCAGCTTTAGCTACTATAGTAATTAAAAAAAAACCAACAGACATAGCCCCACAAAGCCAACATGCATATTTATTTCCTTTAAACATGTTTCTTGTGCATATAACCCACAAATAAAAGTGTCTTCAACATTTCTATCTTAAGATATTTAAACAACCAAAACCGTTTTCAAAACCTCTGACCATTTATAAATCAGAATGGGTATTATGTAGTTTTATAGAACTTCTCGCTGTCACTCAAGAAGAAAAAATTGCATGTGCAATAAAAATGTGAGCTGGGAATACCCATGATAATCTGAATCAACTAGTAAAGTTTGATACCCATTTATTTTGAGTCAGGTTGTTCAAGGTCTACAGGACTCAAGTAACCCTTTTTCTCTAGCATCAATCATAAAATAAGCAAGTAAAACTGATACCTATATCCTACAATGCATTAAATTGCTCTCATTTCCAGTGCATCCTCATGTTTGTTAGGCAGCATCACAGAGTAGAATAGCACTATTACTTTATTATTCTACCGAAATATAGGAAAATAAAAGTTATATTTATTTTCAGACTCTGGACTCTATAATTTGAAGTGCAAATAACTTGAAATTTCAAGCACTGAAATACTGAACAAACATTTAATATACTATGCTAGTTCCAATCCTTTAAAACAGAGTGAAAAGCAGCCTGAAACTGAAAAAATTCAGTGCAGAAAAGGAAGAACGCAGTAAACAAAGATCAAATTTCTTCAGAAAGAGGGACCATGATTTTTTTTCGAAAAAACTACATGAATATTAACTTTTAGAGTATTTATTCAAAACCTACTTGAAATTAATCATTCAGACTCCATCTCTTGCAGTTTTGCTGCAAAGGTAGATCTAAATGCTGTGTCCATAATGCTTCTTCATGATAAGCATGAGGAAAGACTCAGAAAATCTTCTGAAAGCTTTTGCAGTCAGATGTTTGACAGCAGCAGCTGTCTCCAGGCTGTACACTGCTGCAGCATGTGCGTTTCAAGCCCAATTGGGAGCTGATTAATACAGATAATTTTGGTCCGGGAGCAGCCTCACATAAGGCCAGTTCCACTCCATTGTCAAAAATCTTTCCCTCTGACACTTCCCATAGGACATGCTGGGTTTGGTGCTCAGAAAGCCACACTGGAGGTTGGTGCTGGTGGTAATGTGCATCTCGTGAGCCAGAGAAGCCCTGGAACACACAGAGGCCTGTCAGGTGGCTGATACTGCAGCCTCTTTGCCTCTAGGCACTTGGGCTCTGGAGCTCTGGTGTGTCTACCAGAGCACCTGCATCTGCCCTGCCACTGACCAAAAGGAAGAACAGGAACAAGGCCCAGGACATACATAGCCTGGTCAAACCCTTCCACTTCAATGCCTTTCAGTACCTCTGTGGCCAGGTACTACAATGGTGAGAAGAATACTGTTATGTGTTCCTTCTGTCACCTGTAAGAGCTATATGCATAGAGCATGGTTTATTACATTATTCCTGCTACACTGAGAAGAATGTTCCTAACCTGAGTCCTCCTGACTCAGTAAAACCCCTGTTCCACTACCACCCTAGACAGAGATATGTTCCAAAACAGAGACAAATATTCATCACATCCATTCCTAGAAGAGCTAAACTGTAACTTTGGCATGACTGTCTCAAGCCCAGGGTTTGGCCAATGTGAACAGAGAATATATGTTGCCATCCCTCCGACTCCTGATTTTATAGACCTTTATCATATTTCCTCTAACATTTTTTAGATTAAATGTTCTTAGATTATTCAGTCATTTCTTCTACAGAAATTATTCTGTATTTTGCTGCCTTCTCTGGACTATTTCCACGTCTATTGCATACTTTTTTAGAACCGGAGCTGCTTGCACTATTCAAGGTGTGGCAAAGTCAGCTACCAGCATTATGGTGGCTTGTGTTTTGTTCTGTCTCCTTCTCCTGATTGTCCCTAGCATTTTATTTGTTTTTCTGAACACTGGTATTATAAAGCTGGCATTTCGGGAAATGGTTTTTTACACCTCAAGATATCACTATTGAGAGTAATGGTTAGTTCAGAGCCTATAATTTTATATGTGAAATTAGGATTGTTTTTCTCCCATGTATATTGCCTTGTATTATTTACACTGAATTTCATTTGTCACTTTTTTGCCCTTCAGTCTTACAGTCTTCTTTTAATTCCTCACGGTTAGCTTTCAAACTTCCTATCTTGAATAATACAGTATTGTCAGCAGACATTCTCTTTTCAGTAATCTCCTGTCTTCCAGGTCAGTGATGAATATATATTACAGTAGAGGCCTCTGCTTACAAGCATTGATGACCTGTCTCCACTTCAAGGACTGAAGACTTACTCCTATTTGTGTTTTCTTTCTCCTAACCAGTCATTTATCTATGCAACAAATGCCTTTGCTCATGCCACCTAATTTTCTTAAAAGCTTTGTGTGAGATACTTTGTCCAAAGGCCTTTTGAAATCTATGTAAACTAAATAAATTCCCCCTCCTCTCCCACAATCACTCAGTTTCAGATGTTTCCTGCTGAGAGCAGCTCTCTAATGGAACTCTCCTCTCCACTTTTTCTTCTGCAAGGTTCACTACTGAAGCCTCTCAACAATGACCTTTTTCTGCTTCGTTGTTCCTAGTATACCTTTTGTATTCTGATCATCAAATGGCCATATAGACTTCTTGATCCTGATGTGTGTAAAAAAAGAATATTAGTTTTGTCTCCCTTTGCTACTCACTTGTTCTTCTTAATTACTCTTTATGTGTTCACATTTTATAATCCCTCCTAATTTCCTTTGAACCTGAGGGTATGGCTTCTTCTTTTTTTCTTTACTGTTTCTAGAAACCTCCCTTATATTACTATTCAATTTTTGGTTTTTATTTATGGTCTAACTTGCTTTACAGTGGTATTAAAAATATTGATTTTTTTTTATGAAACAAGTTGCACGTTGTTTCTTTTTTCTTTTTTTCCAGCTTGGAAAATTGACTTTCTGAATTGTTACTCTGTTGAAAGTGGGAAATTCAAAGAAACAAAAATGACATTTACTCTCACTCGCAAGTGATCCAGGGACCACTTTTCTTATGAAAACCATCTATGCATGCAATTGGAAATGGCCTTCTTACTGAGTTTATTCCTCTTGTCTTTTTTTCTGGGGATGGCAAGGGGATAAATAGACTAGATTGGCTTAAGTGCATGGGTCAACTTTTTCTTGCAAAATTTAAAACAGGAAACAGAGATTTGAAGTTGATAAGAGAATAAAAGCCTAGACAACAGAAATTAATCATGATTTGCATTTCTGGGCAAGTAGTTGGGGAGAAACATTATCCCTTTGGTAATGTGAGAGGAAGTGTATATTAATTTTCTGTCTTACTGTAGATGGCATGAGTGAAAAGCATAGAGAAAAGGATGTGTTCTGAACATTTCATAATCAGATTTGCATGTTTAACATTCTTTCATGGGATCATTTTAACTACCACCTTCTTTGGATTACTGTTATTTCCCTAGGCTGAAATTGAAGTAATTTACAAAAGATTCTGACATCTTTCTTAAAGGTCACAGAGTAAAGAGAAAAACACCAAAAAGATCAAATTTCACAAAGAACAAGTAGTAAATCATGTGTGATGAAAATAATCAAAAAGTAAGTATTTTTCCTAGAAAAACCTGCATTTATAGCCTTTCATATAGCAAGAATATTAACATTCTAGATCATAACTATTTATATGGAATAATACTCTATTTATTTAACTATACACCACTGTAATTCTTGTCTCTTTTTTTTGTTGTTCTTTATCATTATTTCATTTTTTGAAGGTAGGTGTCACTCACATTTTTCTTGGAGTATGACTAGTGTGACAGAAAGAAAGCCACTTATTATTTCATCAAATTATGTATTTCTAGTGCCATGCATGTCAGCCGCTGGTGAAATGAGGCCCTTCCATTTGTGACCCTTTTATATGGCCACAACAAATGAAAAACGAAGGAAGATTGAGTAATAATAAACTAAATAATGCAAGAATTAGTATTGTATTTGTATAGTCTATATGATATGCTTACTAGCTTTGCACTTAGTTTTTGAATTGTCTCATCAAGTATTTTACTTTACAATGTGTATGTAATAGAATAACCTCATAAGTAGTTAATACTGTGTCAACACTTCCTCCACTCAAAAGGCTTTGACTTGAGTAGGGTCGAGGCTTAAGCTTGACAGGCAGGCTAGGTTCTGTATAAGCAGCTCATGTAGTGGTGGAAAATGAAGCAAAATGATACAATTCTTCAGGGACTAACAAAAGGGAATGAGCTTGGTCTTCCTTCCCTATACTCAGAGGTGCATATTAGATGGAATCTGATTGTTTGTTGGTTCATTCTGACACCTCTGCTCCAGTTAAAATGAGTTCAATTAACTAAAAATTCAGCTTTAAGATCTTTCCTTGCAGGTAAAAAGTGTTTGTAATTTGCTTCTGGCAATGTAGTGTGTCAGGGCCTCGGTAAATATTAAAAGTGAGACAATTCATATTTCATACTTTCCAAACCGCCAATTTGACTGAGAAGAGTTACCACAGAGCCCTATCTGTACTTGTCTACTGGTCACATATTTGAGCTGAGATCAAAGGAACATATCAGAATACTCCAGCCTCTCAAAGCTCTCTAATTTAAAAAGTATGTTGCAAAACAACAGAATTTTTAAAAGTACTGTTTTCTCCTGTTAATATAAGTATCAATAACAACAATAATACGAATTGTTATGAGTAAAAATGTAGCTTGAAATTGTTGGAAAATAATTGCTAGATTTTGTGGTGGATTAGCCTTGGCTAACACCCAGACACCCACACAACCGCTCTTATTTCTCCTCAACATTCTGGGGAAGAAAATAGGCTAAGACAGCTCAAGGTCAAGATAGAGTGTTTATTAACTAATTATTCTCATGGGCAAAACAGACTTGAACAGCAATTAAAAACATATAAAGCATCTTTCTGAAATTTCAAGGGCCATTTAGAAATAGAGATATGGAACAGCTTTTTGTAAAATTTTGTTTCTGTGTGTATGTGTTTGATATTTGTGGACTGGTACCCAAGTGAAAGGAGATCTCTCAGATAACCAGCTGAACCTCAACATATGTACCCTTTAATCAAATTTCAAAATATTTTAGATTTTATTTTTCATTGCAAATGACTTTTTTCAAATGAATAAGAAATGCTGGAAAAGGTTTGTGTAGAACATCCTTAAAAAATGGAGTTTCAACAGTCATTTAATAGAACTTGAAAACAGCAAATGCATTGCACAACTCAGACTATAAAAAGGTTTTTTTCCTCACAGGGAACAGCAAACAGTAATGCAATTAATATGTAGACAAACAAAGTCTAACAAAAAGATAGTCTTGACAAGTGTAATGGGAAGAAAGAATTCTAACACAACGGTTGTAATGCTGAATTCATCTTTCATTGCCTACAAATGTTGAATGAATGAGAATATGTTTAAATACGGTAAATTATAGACTGATAGTAGCTGAAAAGAGAAACTAAAAACAACAGACAAATCTTTAGTAACATTTAATTTCAGCTAGTTAATCTATCTTGCTCACGTAGTCAACAATGCCCAAGAGGAAAGTCATATCTAAATTTATATTTCCTAGAACATACTAGATATGAAATATAGTTCTGTGAGTTTCATTTAAATCAAGTGAGAGGTCAATTATAGGGAAAAAGTTTTAGATTGACTAATTTGATATTAAGTTTTCATTTAATACATACAATGTAGTTAATTGCTTTCACATGCCCTTAGGAATGTAACAATGTAATATTTTAAATTTACTTACAATTTTATTATAATGTAGAAAACATAATATGGAAATGGTTTAATATATTCACTTATCTTGAACTCCTTAACGATAAATTGCACAGGTTACTATTTATGCAAAATTAAGCACTTAAATTTGGCCTAAGCAATTTCAGACAAGTAGAAGGAAATATTTATAAGCATTTGAAACTCTGATTTAGCTTTTCGATTCACATATCAACTAAAGTGACAAGGCTGATTTGAATTTTGAATTTTTTTTTGTACACTACTTTTAATTTGTTTACAGACAAAAATAGTTCACAAACAATATTTTCTAGACACTGTAAAATGATTAATACATTTGAGAGTGTTCTAATTTGCCTGCAGAGAATTCAAGAACACAGAGAGGTGAAATTCAATGAATAAATTAGAAAAAAACTTTCCCAGCTTAAGTTAGAATGTAGATATCAGCAAATTTAGTCACCTCTTCTAAGTGCTTACACTGATTAATATATCATCCCAGCATTTTTTAAACTTGCATAATCTTTGGGACACTGTTTGTAGTTGTTAATGTGTCAGTCATTTCTATTGAATATTAATGGTTGTCAAACTAATTTTCTTCATTGAAATAGGGCATCATAATTAAATTTTAAGCTTATCTTGCTGATATTTTTTATATCAGTAATGTATTCTGCATGTTATCCCCTTTTTTAGATATGAAACATAGAAATAATTGAAAAGAATACCAATTAAAAAATTAGTTATCCTAATCAAGCAATTCTTAGGATAAATGTAAAAAAAGACATCTAAAAAACTGAACTCAAGAAAAGAATTTAAGAAAAAAAATTAATTTTCATACAGAGATAATACTTTAAGTGTTCCATATTGGGGTGAAATCCCCTTTATGCTGAGTGTGTAGCTAAGTACCAGTTAAGGCTTATTTTTAGTTGATAATTGACTCTTGTGAAAATGTTATGTTGAACTACTGCTCAGGTAATAATACTTTTTAAAAGAAACAATCTATTTCTGCTGAAACAATTTTCAAATCCAACTAGTTCGGTGGCTTTAAATTGAGCAAATCTGAACATAGACACTCATTTGGGAGAAAGAACATGTCTGTTCCCTAAAAATGCAAATTTTATGAGAATGTACTACAGCTTGCAAGAATACAAGCAATTTAGGTCAACTAGCAAGCATAGATAAATAAGTTAAGTGCTAAAATTTAATCTTCCTTTCATTGTACTGAAACCTCCTCAGTGCTATTCAAAGAGTGCTGGTGAGAATTGTGTTGGTTTAATGGTTTTTTCTACAACTCATTATTTCATGAGTATAAACCTAGATGAAAGTGAAAAGGTCTTGAGATGAAGAAACAATTTTGACAATCTAAAAAGTATTCCTCCCTAAGTGCTAAGCAATGTAGCATTTCTTCATGATAGATGTTTAAATAATGAAGCTATCTTTCTATGTGATTGGTAGGAGGGCCAATATCCGTATCTAATATGAGAAATAGTTAAAATATTTGTATTAGTTAATGTATATATAAATATTAACTAAAGGCAAATATTTGGTTGATTTAGCAAGATGATTACCTTGTCAGATATGAAATATAATTATAAAGAGAAATTTTATGATAAATGAAAAGACCCATTACTTGAAGAATACATGTTATTAGAGTGAAAAAAATTGTAAATTCATGGACCCAAATGGGTACTGTTTTGCTTCAAATATTTATGGAAATACTGTGTTGTCTGTATTTGGTGATAAGTGGTTGTTGAAAAGCTGACATGTCATTCTATCCAGTTTTTGATACAAGACTGTATTAACCTTGAGTTCAGCATGATATTAATCCTTCTTGTGTTCTCCTCACGCAATACAGCAGTGTGTTATCTACATCATGGATACATTATAAAATCAGCAGGAATTTTCAAGGATGTTGACAAAACTAGAAAGTGAAAAAAAAATCAATCCTTATGAGCATACAATAATAAAAAAACTAAAAATCCCCCAATGCTAAAAATCAAACAAGTTGAATACTAACTTATACAAACATGTATTTGTTTCATTGGAACAGCAAAAGACAATTCATGAATAAAATATTTAAATCAGAAAGTCTACCATAACTGATCCACAAAAATTAATGAAAGAAACATCCAATTCTACTGTTGAAGCAAAAACTACAGCATGAAAAAATAGATGGACAAAGGGGAAGGAGAGAAAGAAAGCAATATGGAGTTATATTATAAATATTTCTAGGAGTATGTAATATAATCTCTTTTATTTTTATAGACATTCTTGACAATACTTTATTTGAATTTGAAATTATTTTTCTGTGCTCACTCAGAGATGTGCCAGAGTAGAAGAATGGAATTATTTAATATGAAGATGAATCTTTTTATATATGTTACTGCTTTCTGGAATAAGCATGTACAGCCTCCACCACAGTTCACAGACTCAATTTCACTCTACTTTTGATAATTTTATTTTGTGTGTGGAAGACCACATCCAATGAGCCGAAGCCAACAGCTCTCTATCCCCCTGGACATGAGTAACAAGTGTGTATCAAGTACTAGAACGAGTACTGTTCAATGTCTTTATATATAAACAGTGGGATTTCGTATTGTCTCAGTAAATTTGTGGATAACCAAGCTGTGTGGTAGGGCTGAACACATGTAATGGATAGGATGCCAACCAGAAGTGTTGTCATTTTAAGAGCAGCAGGCAATTAAGCCCTACGCAGCCACTCACACACTGGAGGGGAGAATCAGAAGAGTAAAATTGAGAACATTCATGGGTTGAGATAAAGGCAACTTAACAGGCAAAGCAAAAGCAATTCACCCAAAAAAAGCAAACCAAAGAATTAATTCACCACTTCCTATGGGCAGGCAGGTGCTCAGCCATCACTGAGAAAGCAAGGCTCCATCCTGTATAACAGTTATTTGGGTACACAAACATCATTAGCCCCTTCCTTCTTCTTCCCCTGGTTTTGTATGCTGAGCACTGTACCATATGCTATGGGATGTCCCTTAGGTCAGCTGGGGTCAGCTGTGCCAGCTGTGTGTCCTTACATCTTCTTGTGCACTCCCATCCTCCTTGCTGATGGATTGGGATGAGATGCAGAAAAGGCCCTGACTGTGCAATCACTGCTCAGCAATAACGAAAACATCTCTATATTATCAAGATTGTTTCCAGCCTAAAACAAATACACAGCCCCATACCAGAGTATGAAGAAATTTACCCTATCTCAGCCAAAAACAGTTCAAGAGGGATCTTGACAGGCTTCAGGAGTGGGCACACATGAATCTCATGAAGTTCAGTGAGGCCAAGTGCAAAGTCTTGCATGTGGGCTGGGGCAATCTCCCGCATCAATACAGGCTGGATGCTGGTAGACAAAAAGTTGGACAAGACCTAGCAATGTTTTGTTTCAGCCCAGGAGACCAACTGTGTCATGGGCTGCATAAAAAGAAGTGAATCTTCCCCTGTACTCTGCTCTGGTGAAAACCAAATGGGAGTACTACATCCAGATCCAGGGCCCCCAGCCAAAATCATGGACTTGTTGGTAGAAGGGATTGAAAACCACTCCTGTGAAGACAGGCTAAGATAAATGGGGCTGTTCAACCTGCATAAGAGAAGGCTTTAGGGAGACCTTATTGCAGCCTTTCAATATATAAAGGGGAGTTATAAGGGAGAAAGAGACATATTTTTGTACCAAGGTCTGGGGTGACAAGATGAAGCAATAATTTTAAACATAAAAAAGGTAGGTTTAGAGCTAAGGGGGTGGTGAGGTGCGGGAACTGGTTGCTCAGAGAAGTGGTGGATGGCCCATCCTCTGCAGTGCTTAAGGCCAAGTTGGGTGGGGCTTCGGGTAACCTGATTGACTAGAAGGTGTTCCATGTAGGTGAGGTTGGACAAGATGATCTTTTAAGGCCGCTTTCAACCCGAGGAATTCTATGATTCTATAATCACCATATAGAACAGTATTGCTGTATAGGTAAAAAGCAAAAAATATTCCATGGAGAGATTAACAGTGGAAGGGGAAGACTTGGCTTCAGACCCAGTGAGATGGCATTTCTTGTAGAATGTGTGTCCTAAAATCATGGAATCACGTAGACTGGAAAAGATCCTTAGCATCATTGAGTCCAACAGTTAACCTAACACTGNTAATGAATCCATTCACCAACAGAATAAATTCTTCTATGAAATTATCAGAAACAATGTAATGAAGTCACCTTCAGTTTGGAGTTTTCAGACCGCAAATCAACATAGTGGGATATCCTCATTATTTCAGCATTAAGCATGAAAGTTTTTATTCAAATAATTGCCCTAATAAGTTAAAGAAGATATTATAAGCAATTGTTATCTTTTCTTCTAATGTAAAAAAGTTAGATCAAACTACAAAAAAAATTTCTGGTTGTCATTCAGAATTCAAATAAAGATTTTAGGCTTAATGGAAAAGAATGTTCAGGTTCAAAGAAAATTTAGTTTTTAAGCCACATTTTTGACAGAACAAACTGGACACAGAGAAAAATCTTAAAACATTAAGCACTGATAAATGATGGTCTTACCAGTGTGAAAGAATATGTATGCAAATTTTATCTATGAAATGCAAACATAATTTTGTTTTTGAAGTGAAAACCTATTCACTGTTGTTGCAGTTATATTTATTTAATGCTAAAAATTGGAATATGGCTTCGCCAGATAATCTTATCATTGTAACAGGAAATCCACTCCAAAATAAATTGAACATTGTAGCACTCTGTTACCATCTAATAAACTTTGTTGCCATTTGTCTAACAAAAATATTAGGAGTGTGGTCTGGTAATCTGAGTAGTGGGCTGTGAAATCGACACCTGTGTCCTCCATCACTGGATGTGACCTTGAGCATTCCACTAAAATATAAATCTCGTATATCAAAAGTACATTTAATTGAGAAACAAGTTATAAATATCTCAAAAACTGAATGGCATAAAAGGTTAATAAAAGACATTAGTCAACATGTTTGAAAAGGTGTGATGTGTGTCACCTTATACATCAAATTACTATCAGTCTTATCTAAAAATAGGATATCAACAAAGACTTGTATAATACAGAGATCTAAAATGTGTTGGATGCCCCACAGAATATCTGGAAAAAAATTCAATACTTAGCATCCTTGATCCTCATTAACGCTGTGTGAAAATTTATTGTTTGAGGTTACGAGTTGTACCTCCTATCTCTGTGTAAAATATGTTACTGTGTAAAGTTTTAATCTCCTTTTTTCATTTTCTTTAACAAAAGAAATAGCCATACTCTTTCTTCTCACTATTTTTTTTTTCATTTCAAAAATTAGACTTTTGCGTCATAGTGTTGATCCTTCTGTTCTTTGCACTTCCTCCTGATTTTAAGTGCTACCCATATTCAAGCACACCCATTATTTACAACTGTAGTGGTTTGAAAGCAAAACAAGTGAGAGGCTCCAAGTCAGAAATACAATATAATAAGAAGAAAGGAAAAAGAAAGTAAAATAAAATAAAACAAATGGAANAAAAAGGTAGGTTTAGAGCTAAGGGGGTGGTGAGGTGCGGGAACTGGTTGCTCAGAGAAGTGGTGGATGGCCCATCCTCTGCAGTGCTTAAGGCCAAGTTGGGTGGGGCTTCGGGTAACCTGATTGACTAGAAGGTGTTCCATGTAGGTGAGGTTGGACAAGATGATCTTTTAAGGCCGCTTTCAACCCGAGGAATTCTATGATTCTATAATCACCATATAGAACAGTATTGCTGTATAGCTAAAAAGCAAAAAATATTCCATGGAGAGATTAACAGTGGAAGGGGAAGACTTGGCTTCAGACCCAGTGAGATGGCATTTCTTGTAGAATGTGTGTCCTAAAATCATGGAATCACGTAGACTGGAAAAGATCCTTAGCATCATTGAGTCCAACAGTTAACCTAACACTGCCAAGTCCACCACTAAACCATGTCCCTAAGCACCACATCTACACATCCTCTAAATACCTTCAGGGTGATGGCACAGCCACTTCCTTGGACAGGCTGCTCCATTGCCACCATCCTGGCAGTGTGACATAATGACTTTGCTGACTCTGCTTTTACTGATATCTTTAGCTCTTAGTAGTTGATTATCATCATCAGTAGAAATTATTTTAGATAGCCATAAAATATTTACTGCTTTATAAACCAAATTATCTCAAATGAAAGGAAAACTCTGTGATTTGCCGGCACAAGTTCCAAACTCACTATGAGTTGTATGTTCCAATTGTTTATTAAGCATTCAAAGTATGTTTGCATTTGAAGACATAAAATGTGTGGATTCATTATACTACTATTACATATATATATATCTAATATATATATATAATATTTATACATTATACATATTACATACTACTNGTCTGGTAATCTGAGTAGTGGGCTGTGAAATCGACACCTGTGTCCTCCATCACTGGATGTGACCTTGAGCATTCCACTAAAATATAAATCTCGTATATCAAAAGTACATTTAATTGAGAAACAAGTTATAAATATCTCAAAAACTGAATGGCATAAAAGGTTAATAAAAGACATTAGTCAACATGTTTGAAAAGGTGTGATGTGTGTCACCTTATACATCAAATTACTATCAGTCTTATCTAAAAATAGGATATCAACAAAGACTTGTATAATACAGAGATCTAAAATGTGTTGGATGCCCCACAGAATATCTGGAAAAAAATTCAATACTTAGCATCCTTGATCCTCATTAACGCTGTGTGAAAATTTATTGTTTGAGGTTACGAGTTGTACCTCCTATCTCTGTGTAAAATATGTTACTGTGTAAAGTTTTAATCTCCTTTTTTCATTTTCTTTAACAAAAGAAATAGCCATACTCTTTCTTCTCACTATTTTTTTTTTCATTTCAAAAATTAGACTTTTGCGTCATAGTGTTGATCCTTCTGTTCTTTGCACTTCCTCCTGATTTTAAGTGCTACCCATATTCAAGCACACCCATTATTTACAACTGTAGTGGTTTGAAAGCAAAACAAGTGAGAGGCTCCAAGTCAGAAATACAATATAATAAGAAGAAAGGAAAAAGAAAGGAAAATAAAATAAAACCAATGGAAGAATACAAAAGACCACTGACAGAGTCAGAATACAACCTGAGCAGGGTGATGGAAGCAGTCCAGATGAGGTGGTCTTCCTGAAGCAGTGATCCCATAGAAAGGTCTGGTAGCTCTGGTCCTCCAGGAATCCAGTGGGTAAGGGCTCCCAAATCCCAGATTATATCCAATGCCACCCCCTGGGCGGAGCATCTCACAATGGGATGATGAGTCGTACAGGGAGGGTCCTTGATGGCCCATTAACGAGAGATAGCTTATCTATGAGTCATGGGCAAGGCATTGATGGGCCATTAACAGAAGGTAGCCCAGAGGGAGGGGGCCTGGGAAAACACTGCTCCAACAATTGGATTCAACAGTTCATGAAGATGGTGATAGAATACTTTGTGCACATCCTAAACTACCACCCAGGACAACAACATTTTTATATTACATCAGCTCAGAAATATTAGGGCAACAAAGTCCAAGGAATAGCAAGAGAAAGCTCTGAAGTAATTATCATTACTATTTGAAGCCAGTTTTGTATTACCACTCATGTAGCACCTAAGCCTTCCAGCTTCCCTTTGAAATTTCATGGAACACAGTAAAGGGACTTTGTGACTTACAAAATATGAAGGACAAACTTCTTCCAAATCTTTTTGCAGTCTGTTCTATTCATAACAGATCAATAAAGAAATAGTAAAATGGTTTAAAAGTAGACTTCTGATATTAAGAAGGAATATAATTTTAAGAGAGTTTTAACAGTATTATCTGTTCTAGTTACTATCCGTGCTAGTTAAATACATGTGAGCATGCTACGGCAAAATAAAAAGAGGATAAACTTCCTCCTTGCCATCAGAGGGACTGTGAAAAAGGACTAAACATCTGGGTTGCCCAAAACATAAAGATAGTGGATAGATGCAATTTTTTCCTGGATGAGTAAATCAAATACATCCAGGAACATTTCACATTGTTGAGGTCAACTAATAGAGAACTGCCCATATCTGTGGTGATAGTTTCCTTTAGTCTGCAAGAGGATGTGACAATGTGCAATAATAAGAAAGAACAGCTATAATAAAAAGCTAATACTTTTATTATTAAAAATAAGAATATAATAAGCAAGAAACATGGAATATCATAATTCCTCATACATGTATATGAATTAATAAAAAGACTGATTTTCTTGGGTCAGAAGTATTTAACTTTACATTACTTTTTAATTTTAAGTCTATCTGTAGTTGCCTTTATCTGTCAGAATTTGTAAAGACCTTCTATTTATATCAAAACCATTTTAGACACGTTTAAGCATAAAATCTCAGAAAATTGTAAGAAAGTAACATACTCTATTCCTAGGGTGACCTATGTCACAGAATGGGAAACAAATCATAAATGCATGAATGGATAGTTTTAAGCCATCAAAAATTTCTATAACATGGAATTTAGCCATTATTAATGTTCTTGAATTCAAAACAATGACTCAGTCAGCCTGCTCACAGGCTCAGGCTAACCTCAAGGGAATTTTAAATTGACTGGTAGTTCCTTTTTGAAGAGCACAGATCTCAAGACACCTGAACTTAGGTATTTATGTTAGTGCTCCAAACTGAATTGCTAGAAATTCAGCTCTTGCTTAAATATCAGAGCCAAGCAGAGACAACACACAGCACTGCCAAGGCATACAGGGGAACCTCTGTCTCCTGTGTTCCGAGCATTCCTAATGCACAGTGACAGCCCTGAGTTCAGCAAGACACAGAGCAGTCACAATCACTTTACAGGGTACTCCTGTTGGCACTGTCACCATCAGTAACTTTTATGCAGTGGTCTATTCTTGACATTATTTACCCAGCAGGTGTGGAACAAAAATTCTGAATCCTCCACAGCATGTCAATATCTAGTCAAACACCAAGCTCTCAGCCTCTAGATAGGCTAGACACTCTCAGCTGAAGCTGCCCTATTTAGAGTTTCAAGTTTCATGACTAACTCCTGGCAGGCTTCACTGTAGATATGTGCTTCTATTTCACAAAAAATAACTGAATAAAAGATTTAGACCAGAGAAAATAATGAATGGATTTCATCCCCAAATATATACCACACACTCAACTGCATGATCTAAATATTCCCCTAAAATTATGTCGGTGTGACTCAGTGCAGTAAAACTTTCAGGAGAATACCAAGCTGGTCTAAAAATATCTAGAGATCTCTAGTATAAAACATGCAGGCATATATTCAAGAAATTTAGGGATGAAAAGACAAAGTATGTCTCACTGAAGACTGCAATCCACGTGAATTAATGAAGTTGTGTGATGACCCTACTGCAGCAAGAACTCCATCAGTGAAAGACAGAACACTTGTCTACAGAGCTCCAAAGCCACTTTCTGAGTATTGAAGGATATAAAAGATAATAGTATGAATAATTTTTAAGTTCAATTATTTGGGAGGGTGTGGAGGAAAGGTTTTACTTTTCACCCTTTAAATTATCTAGAAGTGAATTTGAAGGTTGTATTTTATTTTTGATTTAGGAAAAAAATGCAATTTCTATATTTTATATTTTAAAAATCAGATTATTCTGTAAGAGAGATGATGTCTTTAGAGATTCCCTTTCCAGTTCAAAGTTCTCTTTCAAAAATTTGAAGCCAAGCTGCAATATTTTTTGGAGCAGACATGTTTTGCAATCTGGGAACTTTTTCCACCAGTTTCATGTGGTGTTGGTTATGAAAACCTATTAAGCATCTCTAGTACCTCTGAAAGTATTTCCTCCCTTTGTGTATCTTGTTTCAAAGTTTTGTTAATATATTAACGTGAGACTGGGAACAAAGAGTACATTTCACCAGAATGGTGGGAAATCCCATGAGTTTTCTCTCATTGTATTTTCAATTTCATTGCACAATTTTGAGATGTGAACTCCTTTTTTTTAACTGCAAGTTCCTCATATAAGATATGGTTATAATAACAGGATATCCTGAATTTTATGGCCTGAAGGCAAAAAGATATCTATGGAGTTTAAATTATTAACACTTCTCCAGTTCATGGGGTAAGTGTTTAACTTTTCAATATTACTTTTAATTCTGGGTTAGAAACAGTATGAAGTCCTGTTTGATTACTTGCACATACAAAAAATAAAACCTCAAGCCTCCATAGACTTTTAAAACCGGTGAACCTATCACTAGTTCAATTTGGAATAGTTTTACATCCCTTGAGTTTTAAGTTAATGAAATTGGTTTCTTGAAAACTGTTATGAAGAAAGTGAAACACAAAATGAAACTCAATTAATAAGATCTTTACATTGCTTATGAGGTCACCAGTGCTTAATGCGCTAACAAATCACCACCTGTTACCTGTTTCTTTTCCAAGACAAAAATAGTTTCTTCTGATTGTTGCTAAACAGCTCTTAGGAAAATCTGAATCATCAGATAAACACTGTCCTCTTGATTCCATTAAACCCTTGATACTTCTAAACTGTCGTGTTGTAAAATCAGGGACTGAAATCTGCATCAGTTAGTTAAAAAAATACATTGAAAAAAGAAATGAACTGTCTTTCAGTGAGTAAAAGCTAGGTTGCTTTCCTTTAGGATGATTAGGATAATTAACTTCATGCTAATTCTTTAGTTTGGATGAGAACTACTACTCTGAAATAAATCTCACAGTCACCCCCACATAATGTGCTTGCATAGTGTTTGGAGCATGTGTTAGATTGCTTTTATTATGAAATTAACTTGGAAAAGACAATCCAGGAATCCACAAAGTGTGCTCTAACTGTATAAGGACATAGAATCATAAAACAGAATGATAGAATGTTTAAAGTAGGAACGGATCTCCATCATCATGATTTATAATTTTAAGCATACAGTGTCTGAATGAATATATCAAGTTAGTCTGATATTAAAACAGAGCCAGTTTATAGCATGAATATCAGGTCCTCAGTACCAATAAGTTTGCTTCTCTGATTTTTTTCTATCTACCCCAATGTGACATGACTGAGAATTAAATTAGCATTAAGGCTGATCATAGCTACCTAAAAAAAATTAAAAATTGTGGCAATGACAAGAACAGTAACAACAACAAAAAGAATGTTACATATGCATCACTATTTAAAAAAATAAAGCAATAATTATAAAAAAGTAATAAAAACATATCAGTTGAGTTTTTGTGAAACCTTCTAAAATATATTGATACTGGTGTAAGCCATTAACATGAGTGTTCCTTTAACTTTGTTTATTATCACCTTGTGCTGCCCTTCATACAGTACGAGAGGATTTGATTTGTCTTTCTTCTGAGAATAGACAGAAATTTTATATCAGATAAAACAGGAGAAAAAGACTATAGAATAAAGACTGCACACTGATATTCAGTTATACTTGCAGTTTCTCACGAAAAAAACTAAGGAGGGGTGCAGGAGGGAATTAATAGGAAAGCAGGCAGATATAATTCTGTTTCTCTTACTCTTAATGAATCAGCCTTTTGTTCAAATTCCTTCTCTTATTTAAAGAATAAATTAAAAGAAAAGACTTTCACCAAAGAAAAGACTCTTGAGTTACTGTTCATGAGGTGTCTTAGATGTATAAGATGAGCACAGTATTTGTGTACATGTGTGTATTTTTCTCTTGCAAACTTATTAGTTATACATTTATATGGATATAAGGATCATTGAGTCCAACTCCTGGCCCTGCACAGCACCATCCCCAAGAGTCACACCATGTGCCTGAGAGCATTGTCCAAATGCTTCTTGAACTCTTTCAGACATGACGCTGTGACCACATCCCTGAGGAGCCTCTTCAAGTGCCCAAACACCCTCTGGGTGAAGAACCTTTTCATGATATTCGAACTAAACCTCCCCTGACACAACTTCAGGCCACTCCCTCAGGTCCTGTCACTGGTAATCAGAGAGAATAGATCAGTGTCTGCCCCTCCTCTTCCCCTCATGTAGAAGTTGTAGACTACGAGGTCTTCCTTCAGTCTTCTCTTCACCAGGCTGAATATACCAAGTGACCTCAGGCATTTTTCCTAGGGCTTCTCTTACAAACCCCTCACTATCATTGTATCCCTCCTTTGGACCCTTTCTAGTAGCTTTATTATTTCAGCAGAGTTATCTGATTGATATTCTGTATATTATTATACAGATGGTCTGAAAATCTGCAGCTGCCACAGCAGCCAGCAGTATGCAAAGATTAATCAGACAAATCCAAGTCGAGGAGTAAAATGTCTCCTGTCATCAGTCTGGTGACAGAAAGTGTGAAGGCTGGGACAGTTGGCAAGGAAGACAAGGAGGCTGGGTTCCAGGAGACAGGCAATTTATTGTCACACATTTACACCATTTGATTCAAAGTCCATTAATGCACAAATAATGTCATTATTCATGCAGTTTGAAAATGATAGTACTTAATCCTTTTTTATTTTAAATTGGATTTTATCATGAACATCCTAACAAGTGTGGGCTGTAAGTTACTAGTCCATTAGATTTACAATGAACAATGGCATACCATGGATGATTTAGGAGTTATCTATCCAAAATCAAGAGCACATTTTCTGAGGAGACTAACTCATACTCTGCAAGTTCCACAGCCACTCAGTTTTAAACGCTTGTGCCTCACATACTTGTGATTGCATAGGAGAAAGAAAATGTAACACTGAGCAGTAGGAAGCACTTCCAACAGGAAAATGCAAAATGAAGATTTCATCATATAGCAAAGCAGAATATGCTTGTTTTCCTACTGACAAAATGCAGAAGTCTTTCTCCTGTTCTTCTACACCTGACTGTTGGTCAGATATCCCCCACTTCCCTTTCAAATCATCTCCAATGCTTGTTATGCTACATATTAGTTCCATTTTCCAGAAATCTACATGATTAAAGAAACAGTAACTGAATAGTCATTACAGAGAAGAAGTAGAATTTTATACTTCATGGCATCAAGAATATGTCAATTCCTCAAGATTATAATCACATCTGGTTTCACAAAGTAGTATTTGCTCTCACAAAAAAAGGGCTCTTTCTCATTAGCCAGATGGCTGGACAGAGGGAAAGTTTAGATTTAATCTTGCTATAAATAGACTAAGTAATCTTACTCTTCAAATTCTTTTTTTTTTTTTTTTCCCCACGCAGCCAAATTTGTTACTATAATTATCATCAATTTGGTCTATTCTGAACAAGGGAAACATTAGTATTTCTGAACAGTTTCAGTTCATCGAGAGTATCAGGAATCTGAAGGAAAGAGGACCAACTGTAAGTCTGCTTGGCAAAATTATATTGAACAGAGCACACAGCATGTGCTTTATTATTTTAGCACATTCTGCAGAACATTCAAGTCTGCACAGACTATTCTGAAAATTTCTCCACAGAGTTAAGCTAAGAAGAGCCTCCTGCATTTGTAACTCCCAAAAATTCCCAGAATGCAACAGTAGCATACTTTAATTCCCTTCCAAAAGCAAATTGTTCCAATCAAGCTCAAGAGAACCTAAAACTCATAACCTTACATATTTGAACAGCTGCTGTAAGATCTGAAATTCCTTGCCTCATTAGCTTTTGAGAATGTGCCATTCCCAAAGGAATGGCAAGGCAAAGAATGGGAAATATTTTTCAATGGTTACCTATATTGTGTCAGCTAGAACTTTCAGGACTACTTGAATATCTCCATTATGCACTTAGAAAATAAAAAACCTATGCAAGACAAACTTCACATTCCTACTTTTCAGTGAGGGAACACTAAATTAGATGTAAAAATTTGAAACTTCATTAAATCAAACAAATGAGACATTTTGCAGATGTACAGTTTCAGAATATGTTTTGTGATTTGACAATACTTTTTTATTGACTAAAATATATTCAACATAGAAAAGGACATCAGGTTCCTTGTATAAAACAATATTTATCTCCCTGTTTTACGGAACTTCTAAAGTCACAAGAAGGTTCCTACTTTTTTCTTTTTCAGAATGAATAGTAACTGCAGTACTTCAGGTGCAGCCATTCATATTCACACTTCCAAGTATCACTAAAACTTGTGAAAATAGTCCAAGAAAAACGTAATAGTCTGAATAATGACTACAAGCATGATCAATTATAACGATTAATGCAAAAAATTGGAATAACTTGAACTTTAAACTATAGCACTCTATACTTAGTCTTCTAAGGAAAAAAAGTCAATTATCTCATGTTCACATTGAAAGAAATTCAGTTTTCTGAAGTAATTCCTGGGTGTCTAGTCTTCTTTAAGTTGCATTTCTGACATTATATAATTAGCATTTGACAGCTGAAATCTATCCATAACTTTTGTTATTAACAATTGTAATTGTTATTTTCCAGAAAAAACTTTGCAGATAAATTTAACTCTTCTCCAAATGTTAAAATATCTTGAACTCATTTGTGCAGTTTAGTAGATGTTGCATTATATGAAGAGAAAATTTCTAGTCATCAAGATGACTAATTTTTCTATATAAGTCTGGTCTTATTTATAATGGCTTTTATTCTTTTAACTTCAATTGGACATGGCAAAATAAATTGTAAACCACCGGTTAAAATTTGTGAAAGACCATTTCATCCTTAGTGAGGATTTATTTAAAAATTATTTTAAACTAAAAATGAAAAAATCTTATTTGGTAAAAAGACACTTTCCATAAATGATCATTTTATTTGAACAAAATCAAACATCTGTCTTGATTGTGTGTTTTAAATTATTAATTTTAAAATATCAAAAGCTAATTTTTCTTGTTCTAACTGAAAGAATATGCATTTAATTATGGATCAACATGACTGATGTAATTGATCTCAGAAAAACCTTCCTAGGTTCATTATTTTAATAATGGTATCAGCCTTTGCCTATGAATGCACTATAAATGATAGCAATTTTTAAATTGAAACAGTCAATTATGTATCTTTGTCCATTTGGTAGAAGTTTAATCATAATTTGCATTTAGCCTCTGTAGCATTTGTTTATTTCTCTATTCTCTCAATATCGACGTGTATAGAGAACTGCATTTCTGCTGGAGCAGTAATAACCCATAACGTGAATGCTACATTTCAGAGGTTTTCTCTTTAGAATTACTGGAATGAAAAATGAAGAAGCTGGCATCTGATGCACTAGCTAGTGATTAAGTTATACATGCTACCATCAATCCACAATAATGGTAATTTTGGAGGGAAATTCCTCCCATCTAACATCAGTAATCTATTATGTAAATGGGTACACCTTAGGCGATATCTTTAGGCTTCTGTCAGAGCTGCAGAAGAGAAATAGGCATATTTAGGTATGATATATCCACCATGTTGAATGTATGTGTGAGGATAAAATAGATGATAACTCATAAGTAATCCTTTCTCTTCATTAACGATAAAATGAGCCTTAGGTATCTATTTGAGGTTCATACATCTGTGATATTTCCGAAGTTCAAAAAAATGTTGCACGTTAAATGTCAGTAAGACATTTTAAGAAATTAGCATAGCTACAGAAATATATCGCTGGTAATATTCCATCTTCACTGTCTATTGATTCACTATTAAAATAATTCCGTTTATATTTCTGGTTTTTTCATTTCAATTTTTGTTAGTGCCAAGATTAAAATGAGACCTGGAGCTTTAGCATTCTCCCTCAAATTCCAGGAGAAAGTTTCAGGAGATAGGGGATTTGCTGTGACTCCAGTGTTGCTCAGAACTGCAATTGTAAACATCTTAATGTAGGTGTCTTCTTGTGAGTTTCATTGAATTTAAGTAAATCAAGGATGTCCATTTAAGTTGCCCAATATGTCCTTGGTTTCTAGGAGCTGGTCCAAGAGAAAGTGGGTCTTCTATATTTCCTTTGCCCTGTCTTCAGCCCTGTGAGATGCCTCAGTCATTCTAATAAAGATCAAATGACAACAGGTACCTAGAGGAATGTAAATAATTTGAGTCAAAATAAAGGCAGGGAGATTGCTTACCACTTACCATCAGAGGCAAACCAGACTTAACTTTGGGAAAATTAATGTAATTTATTGCTAATTGAGATGGACAGTGAGAAGCAAAGACAAGAATACACCGTCCTGCCATTGTCTCCCCCTCTTTTTTTCCAGGCTCAACTTCACTCTTTCACTCCTGACTCTTACACCTTCCACCATATCATCAGAACTGGTTAATGTGAAATGAGAGCTGAAGTCAGTCTGTAAAAGCTCCTCTCTGCTACTCCTTTCTCCTCATACTTGTCCCATTCCTGGTTGTCCACAGGCTGCAGCATACCTGTTCTGGTGTGGTCCTATCAACAGATTGCAGGGGTATCTCCTTCCCTCCTTTTTCTCTCAACTTGCTGTCTGCACTGCTGTGTGAAATAGCATGTATGTGACATACACACATTCCTCACTTGTCCTTCTGAAACTGTCATGTAGTATTTTTCAAAAGTTTTAAAAATATAGTTTAAAATATGGTTTCCTAAATACACTTTCCCCAAGGTCCCTGCACCTTGGCTGTGACAGGGCTCAGACACGCCCTGAGATGGATTGTTTAGTGCCAGTGGCATGTCCAGCATGGGGCAGCCCTGACCACTCCTCACAGAGGTTCCTGATGTCCCTGCTGCCAGCACCGGGACCTTGGAACTCAATACATTAAAGGCAAAAAGCCAATAGTATTTCAGTCTTTTTTTGAAAACTCTGATTTTGGAAGCCTGGCTGACTGCAAAGGTCTTCTTAAGCACTATAGAAGTCAAAATACCCCTCTAAAGTAGGTGATCCCTGATAAGCCTAAAAACCTATTGCTATGACATCTGAGTGGAAATATTTTTGTATGCTACTCACAAGATTTCCCAATGCAATATATTTCAAATACATGCTGTATGCTTTTGTCTGTTTAGCTTTGTCTGAAAAGTAAAGAGAGCAGGTGGGACAGCTTGTGAAACACATTGGAGGAATCATGAATTTGAAAAGTAGAGAAAAATAAAAGTAACAGGCAGAAAATTGTTGACATCATACATTCCAAATTATTTTCCAAATTATTCTTTGCCTTAAGTAATTGAAGCCTCTGTGTTTGAATGAAGTGCCCTAGCATTTTAAGATGTTTTTTACGAGTTGTGGAGGTTTCTTTGCTTCTTTTCCATGGAAGAAGAGTGTGCCATATAATCATTTTTTACTGGAGCTGAAGCTTCAGGTAGGAGAATAACCATGTATCCATCAACAATTTAAAAGTGTGGCATTTCTCTTTAACTGTAGAAAAATCTAAATGATTTCCTATTTCAGCAGAAAAATGTCCAAGTTTTCAGCACATGTAAATTTGGCAGATATGTGATATAAATATCACAGCTAACTATAAATGATGAACAACTAAAACATCCCCAGAAAGTGACTGGCTGAGATATATAAGAGCAGCAATATATTGACCTTCTTAATGTCTGAACATCATGATAAAAAGTTTGCAGCAAATGAGAAAGTAAGAGCAATGTATTGAAAATTCAGTACATGAGAAATGAAAATGACAAAACATTCCCAAATAAGGATGTGTAAATGTTGAAGTATAGGGAGAACTCAGGGGAAAATTTGCATTGAGTGGAAGTGATGTTGCTATTTTGACTGTGCCTGCTGCATAGCAGGTGATTACTTCATGACAGAGAAGAATGATCCTTCTATCTCTCATCTCTCTTAGGTAGTTACATAGCTGTCATCGCTCCAGTACATGAATGTAGTTTCCTCTTCCTGCATTTATACAACACATCATTTATCTACTTTATGTACACCATTTAGAATTACTTGCAGGAGGTCTCTGTGGCAACCTTTGGTTGCAATTACATTCTGTCAAGTTAATTTCAGAAGTTATAAGTCATCTAAGTTTCTCTTGCATTTTACCAAAGCCTGTTCCCTTTAGGATACTAAGACGATTTTACAGAAAAATACTAGCTCAATGTTCACTCGTCTGAAGCTATCAATTGTAGCTTTCATCAACAGGACTGAAAACTGTTAAATGGATAGTTAGAACATGCAAAATTGTTGTCATTGACAGATCTTTACTGTTTCATTTTGCAATGAGTCACAAAACCAAAAAATTTTCCATTAAGAATTTTAAATTTTTTTACAATAAGAACTTTCAAAAGTCAGTCACAATCCTAATGTACTGATACAATGGCTAAGAAAAAAGGAAAGGTAATAGCAATCATGGCCATTTTCTGTTTCTGAACTAATTTAGGTCATACTAGTCAGTCGTGATAAAAAAGTAATTTAACTACAATGTAGTATGATTTACTATGTATTAAAGGATTCCTTGGTTTTAATATGACACAATACTTTATGACCCTTTTTCAGATCCTGTGTCAATTTCTTCCCCAGTGAAGGGCCACAGATTTCAAGAAAGTTTTATAACTTAGCAGAACCTAATGCACAGGATGTTCCATTTGAACATGAGGAAGAGCCTCTTCACTGGGAGGGTGATCACACCCTGGAACAGATTGCCCAGAGTGGCTGTGGAACCTCCTTCGCTGCAGATATTCAAGAACCATGTGGATTCAAACCCAGGTCATGTGCTCTAGGATGACCCTACTTGAGCAGACATTTTGGACCAGATGACCACTGCAGTCCCTTCCAACCTCACACATTCTGTGATTCATGATTGAGAGAAAAAATATGACAATAACTATGGCACTCTACTTTAGGCACCACTCCTTACAGTTTTAATTTTTTTAAAACTCAATGCCTCCAATTTTATTGTTATTTAATAAAATGCAATTATGCTTTCATTTGAGTAGATAGCCTGAATTTTCCTACAGTGGTATGAGTCTTTATTTAACATATTTTTGTCATTGTTATTAAGTTTACCACCTACTCATGTCAGGCAAAGTTACAGGATGGAGTAATTAAATTTTGCTTCACATTCAGGCTCTGTTCTGTTGTTTATCTACCCAGGTAACAGAATAAAGTTGATCCAAGTGTGAACAGATAATTTGTCAACAACTAGAAGCAGCATGCTTTGTATAAATGAAAATGTTTGTTCAGTGATTTTTTAAAGCTTTTACTACTCTAGCAATTATTCCTCTCTTCAGCTTTGTTGAAATCATAGTAGCTATCATTGTTTCATCAGTTTCCTGCAAGATTTCTTTTCCTTTAACTAGTAAACATTTGTTTATGCATTAAGATCTTAGATATTTAAACATTAATTATGTTTTCCCAATGAAAACAACCACAAGAGTATATATATACACCTATATTTACATTGTTTATATTTCTGACATTCAGTAAAACTAATGAATATTAAAAAAGCATAGAATTTGTGACCAGATTGAGAAAAAAGACACCTTTTAAAATGTATTGTATTATTAAGAACACAAAGAACTGCTTTTCAATTAAACTACAGTAATTTAAAAAACCTAGGTATGCTGGACTCAGGAGGTGAACAACCCTCTGTTTTCTTGTACTTTGCCTTTCTACTATTAAACTGTATACAAACTTGCAGCTGTCAAGAATCAGGCCATTGATTTTCCTTCCTACTGGGCAACAGCTGCTCTGCTCACTCTTCAGAAATCTTCCTCTCCAGATGACATTGGGAGTGTAACAAGAGACTGCATTACTGATGAAATAAAGCCTTGAACTACATCAAAAAATAATCACACCCCCCACCCCCCCCCCCGCCCCAAATTTTAGTAGAAATATATAAATGAAGGGTAGAAGAAGTTGGTGGGAACAAATGTGATGCTTATATGGAGTCAAATCATATGAATGTCAATTTTCTTATATATCCGCTATTTACAAAAATTTACTTTGCTAGTAAAATAGAAACTCTTCAGCTGTTGTGCTTAGTCTTTTATTAAATTATTAGACAATATTGCTGTCGCCTGTGATGTGAAAGGATGATTTTATCTGTTCAATGAAGCATTAAAAAAAAAAAGTGAACATTGACACCAGTTCTAACAAGTAGATCCTCTTGCATTTAAAAAAAGCTATGCTATCTGTTCAAAATTTCTCTTCCATTTTCAAATTACATCAAAAATACAACAGA
>VXBB01009758.1:1796879-1814182 GCA_013399915.1 Illadopsis cleaveri
ATTTAAAAAAAGCTATGTTATCTGTTCAAAATTTCTCTTTCATTTTCAAATTACATAAAAAATACAACAGATAAACTTAGAAATTTTTAGATAATGAATTAGGAAGAGAATGGAACACAGTCCTGCAAACTGCATGATGCACATATAATTTTAACAATACATGTACTCCTGGTCACACTATTTGATAAAAGGCATGAGAAAATGAATTCACAAAGAGAGGGCAGCACAAGTATAAATCACAGAATGACAGAATCACCCTGAATAAAATCTTTTCAAAGGAAGTGTTCATTTGTGTGGAACAGTTTCCATGTCTCGAATTTGTCGGATCTGCACTATCCTTGGTGGAAAAGGATCAAGTCAGAGTATATTTAGGCAAACAGGACATACAGAAGTCCTTGGGTTCTTGTGGGATACATTCACAAGTACTGATGTGGCTTCAAGGCTGCTTTCAGTAATGTTTGAATGGTCATGTTGAGTGGAAGAGGTTCCCAAAGGCTGGAGAGAAAACATGTGACTTTTATCTTTATGAGGGTGAGAAAGGAGAATCAAGAAACTACAGATCAGTTAGCCACACTTTGATTCTCATAAAGCTAATGAAAAAAACTAACCTGGAAACTCCTTCCATGCTCACAAAGGACAGGAATGTGACTGGGAGCAGTCAGCATGGATTCATGAAGGGGAATTCATGCTTGAGCAATGTGATAAACTTCTATGATGAAATGCCTGGCCTAGTAGATGCAGGGAGAGCAGTGGATGTTGTCTAAGTACTTAAATAAATCTTTTGACACTTTCATTCATAACATCTTCATGGAAAAGTTGATGAAATATGGGGTGGAGGAGCAGACCCTAAGGTAGAATGAAAATTGTCTGAGTGACTAGAGCCAGAATGTGGCACAAAGTTCTCGTTAAAGGTCAGTAACTTGAAGCGTGCCCCAGGGATCAATAATCTGATTCTGTTCAAAATTTTAATTAATGCAAGGGTGCTAGCTTGTCTTTGAACATTAAGAACTTAAAGAATCCTGTTTGTGTTTAGTTTAGATTTTTTTTCCCTATGAAAAAACTCACAGAACTATAACTCATTTGTTACCAATTAAGAATTCTTCTGTTGCTCTTCTGTGTCTGGAATCTGACAATCAGGTGCACCTCTGTCAGTTTTAAACACCTCTCAATTCTAGATTCAGTTTGCTCATTAAAATCAGCAGAGAGAACTACACACATCTCAGAGAGTAATTTCTTTGATTTGTTGAAAGTGTTCACAGGAGGAGATGATCTGTAAAGTGAAAGTGTTCCTTTCTCTTTACTGAGTATGAAGAGAGGCAAAGGAATACAGTTCAGATGGTTGTACCAAGAAACTTCTATCTCTGGCAAAGGAACATCAATCAAAATATCTAAGAACTTAAGTGTTTCCTTTGGCAACTCATACTGATTCAATATTTACTGTGTAATAAACAGGTTCCAAAAGAAGTAATTTTCAGGAGCTAAAAATAAAATGTACAAAAATGAAAATATGTAAGTTCTGTATTAACTGTCATTACTTTTACCATGTCATATGATACATACCACTCATAGGTTAGTAAAAATAAAAATAGCCAGGAGAATAAACAAAAAAATTACTTTCCACACAAATTTTTAGCATTAAAATTATTATTGAGATAATGAATTTATTATGCCTTTTAAAATTATTCATTTCAATTTTGATATAGTCAGATTTCAAAGTTTAAAAAAATGCAGTACAAAATTTTCAAGTTAAAATTGCAACCCCAAGACTCATTATCCTCTAAAAGACTTTTAATTTCCACTAAAATGACGCATACATAAAAAGAAAAGCCAACAACCCATTAAGAATTAATATATTTTCATGATTGATGCACAATACAGATTAATAAGCAGCAAATCTTCCAAAACTTGCTTGATCTGGGTTCAGATAAAAGTGGAAATTAGGGAAGGCAGATAAAATATACCCTTTAAAAAGAATGATACATGCATCACAAGAAATATTACATGAAAATTAATTGTAATTACCTCATACATTAAAACTGGTTCACAGATTGAAAGCTGTTTGAGGAACAGAAAATGAAGGAGAACGAAGCACAGCAGTATGTAAAATATGGATCTGCAGTGCAAAATTAACAACTATTAGAGTCTGTAAGAGACAATAAGATGCCAATTTATATCTACAAATAATTTTAAACTGGAAAATATTGCAAATTATAAATACAGGGTAGAGAGAGAATATGTTGTCAGCTAATGAGAGAACATGGTGTCAGCTAACAAATTTAGTGTGCCCCACCCCCCGTCAAAAAAGGACAGATTATTTCAGACAGGTGGAATATGTAATTAAAGGTATTATTTTCAGAAAGCAGTTAGACTGTAAAGCCCCAGAGGTACAATTGATTGAGAATTATTCTATTACCTTCAGATGGAAAACAAGTAAATAAACAAAGGGCCCAGAACAGACTTGCTAGTGCTTAGTTGCAGAAACAAAATTACAGAGTCTAAGTTACCCGGTAGGAAAAGGATACAGTCCCATTGTCAATATGTCTGTTGTGACAGATCCACATAAAATGCAATTGTGGGCAGTAAAGGATTCTTCTTAGTCCAAAATAGGCATTCTGTGCTTTGTCTTCTGAGATGAGAAAGGCAGTATGGCTTACCAAACCTAGTGAGAGAATTGTGTTGAGTGAAAGATTTACAATTCATGCCAGGAAACAAATCAATTATATATTTATCAAGATGAACTCTGGCTAGAGTACCAAACACAGATTAGGTTGGCCAGTCAGATATTGCTCTGAACTGAAAGCAAAAATTAAATGCTTCTCTTTATCCAAAATTCACTGAAAGAAAGGTAGAGACTAACTAAACCTGAGCCCTCAAACTTCAACAGATCTCCCATCAATATAAAACTAGAAATGTCCAGAAGATACTAAAGTTTATATAATTCTGACATGGGCTTGAACACAATCTTTGCATTGAGCTCAGTCCCAAGTATAGATACCTTTGTTCTATTCCTTCAAATTTCCTATTAATTAATGGTTACTTAATAATTACATCTGCATCTAAACAGCATATGTATCTGTACCCTGAATGAAATCATATTTATAAAGAAAGGATCTCCAGAGAAAGATTCTAATAATGAGTAAAAAAATCAAGGGGACTCTCAACAAGTATTTGGTTTACATTTTACTTTCAGAAAAAAAGAGCATCTGGTTTTTTTCCTATAATTCAAGAACAAATACATCTTTTTAGCTGGTTCTGTCAATAAAGAGGTCATGCAAAAGCCCCACTGAGAAAGATTTCCTTAAGTAGCTTATTACATGCAGTTAGACTGCAAACTTCAACAGAATAGCTGTGCAAGAGTACAGTCTGACTCCTCTTCATTCTCACTAAACAATCCATATTGAACACAGAGTTTTTAAAAGGGCCAGAAATCAGAGACATCAAGTGTCATTCTTATAAATAAGACAAGAATATTTTTCAAGTATTTCTATAGAATTTGGATTCTGCTTCTGGAACAATTCCAGTTCTTATTAGACCATCTCAGGAAGGCTTAACTTCCATTCCTTATTTCCCACTTACAATTTGTCATTTACATGATAGTCAGTTTAAATCCAGTGAGTGGACAAGAATATTTGTGTTTGAAACTTTCTCTTACCTTGCATCATTTGCAAAAGCATTCAAAGCTTAGATGGAAAAATTTTGCTCTTTTGGCTCAATGCTTCTTACAAAAAAAAAAAAAAAATCTAATGTAAGTTAAGTGAAAAGTAGTAGTCCTCTACATAACCTCTCCAAATAGAAAGCAATAATAGGTTTACTTGAGTGATACCCTGAAATAAATACATTCAGAGAGATCTCATTAGATACAGACTTTCTTTGCCTTTAGTCCAGTCATGTACCTATAATTTTCCTTCAAGGTCAAACTGGAGGATGTTCGATCTGAAGCAAAATCACAGCATTTCTTTCCACTAAATCCTGGTTTCCTGAAGCTCTGAAGTGCTATGTGAACGCCATGAGCTGCATCATATGTTCTGTGTTCATTTATGAGTCCAATTTACTGTCAGATGTTATCCTTGCAATGTTTAGCTTTAAGAAGTTTACTAGAATTAGGCAGTTGCCTGAGAGATTAGATCGTATCACACAGTAATAATAGGAAAAAAACAAAATCAGTTTTAAATTAAGCTACTGTAAATCTAGATAACAGATTTAGTAAAGGCTAATACTATGATAAGAGAACTTAAGGCTATTTTGTAAATGTAATCTAAAACCACAATATATAGCATCAGCTTAAGTTGTTATAAAATTTTCTATACACCTTCAGTGTCAATATTCTGCTAATGGAATGAGCAGATGTTTTCTAACCTTACAATTCCCCTGGAAAGATTTTCTTCAGTAGTAGCAAGCTGTTAAACATCACTATTCGGATCTACCTGAAAATGCTGCAGGCATTAGCCTTTGATAACAGCCAAAACTGCAAATGTGTAACTTCTGAGTGCGACCAACACACCTTTACACAGGCTCTAGAAATCTGCATTTATGTCAGCATATGTATCTATTACATAGAAATAAAAGGAAGCTCAGTGTTCAGACATGACTTATACCCATATTTTCATTATATTCCCTCAAGATTTATGAACATAGAGACAATTAAAAAGGATTTTCAAGTAGTTTACTTCTTTTCTACAAGAGAGCTTCTGAAACTTGAGACAATAATATATCCCCTAATGAAACATTATCTAGCTCTATATAAGGATACTAATTTAAGCCATGACTTGGTTTTAATTGTATGTTGCAATCATTTTGGAAGAACTTTGTTGTATCCATATAAGCAGAAATATTTAAATTTTGAGTTAGTGTGTTAGAAATTACTAGTGTAAGATTTCTTCATTCACAAAGTTATAAGTTAAAGAAATAGTGTCAGAATTGTGTATTTACATTTAGTCTTGGTTGTCCTAAATCTTTCTCTGAACATTTAGAAATTCCAATACTAAGAGACAAATATTGGAGGAAAAGCAAAACTGATCATTGGTTCATATAGTCTGTGCATGGCATATATTGCTTTGAAGTCAAAATTCACACTGCAGTATTTGATGACAACTTTTATTTTAATCACACTGCATTCCAAGTTGCTATAGATGTATTTTAATATTATATTATATTTGAACATAATATTAATATCATACACTCCACATATTATTACAAATAAAATCTGTAGAGAAAAAAAGTCTATGATTTGCTTTATTAGGAATTCCTTCTTTTTCATTTTTTAAGCTTTGCTTGCGTTATACAAGAATATCTTTTAACATTCTAAATGTTCACTATCAAATTATATTGTTTTTACAACCAAAAAGTCCTTTCAATCTGTCTCCAAACCATGCAGTAATTTACAGAGATTCATGCTGGAAAAGGATTCATATTCTTGCCCAGCATGAATTCCCTTTCCAAGATACATTTAATTAATCATATGTTGTCTTTTTTATACCCTTGAACTGAACATTTTCATCTTAACATGATTTGAAAATAGAGTTTTAAACATTTCAGGGCGACAGACACAGAATGTTTAACGTAGAATACTTTTTTTTTGCATTCTTTGAACAATATTTCCAGAGATCTAGAAGCCTACAAGGGTTAAAATCCTGTTTAAATTTCATTTAATTTCTGAAAGGTTGTGCTTCTCTGAAGATTTAGAATTAATCATAATAAATAATAAAAGAATACATAACCTTTAGTAACTAGAATAGATTAAACAACATTTGTAATTAATAAGCATTACCTCATTATTAAATGGCATCAGGGATGACTGTTTTATAGGCATATTAACATTGATGGAAAATGTTAAAGTATCTAAATGTCAAGCCATTTTCCTTGGGTTTCAACCATTCTTCCATTCTAATACATAACAAATTGGTCAAGCTACACCACTTAAATAGCAGAAAGGTTATTGAAGCACCAGCCTGATCCCGTTCTAATGTATTGCTTACCAGGGTCAAATATTCCTGATGTTAAAAAAAGTTGCTAGGCTGTGTTCAGCCATAAATAGCATATCTGAGCAACTATAGATACTATAGCTGAGAACAGATTGTATAAATGCTTCTGGAGTATTTGTGCAGACAATTTTCATCTCCACTAAAAAAAAATCAGTGTATTATTAAAATTCAAATGAAATGTAAAGTTATAGAAGCTACTCATAGTGGTTACATTAAATGTGTTGTAACAGTATGTTGAGGAGATATGAAATAATTCCTTCTTTCAAACCAAGAACGATTATTGTAAAAAAAAAAGACAATTTCCCAAAACTTTATAATTAGTCATATGATTCTCGATTTTTTATCTGATTGGTAATGTTCTTTAAATGTTCAAAGAAATAGATAGTGCAACCTATCAACTGGATGGATTCCTTCATCCATTGCCTTCTGGCACAGAGCATAATCCACTCAGCTTTTAAAGATCCTTAAAAATATCATTTATGTAGACTTATTAATACAGGATATGATAATCACTCCAAAATCCATCTCCTCCAGCCTGTCATTCTTCTCCAGACAGCATCATTAGGACAGACAAGTATTCATCAAACCTCAGTGAACTTTAAGTAAATTAAATCTTCTTTTGTGATTATCAGATTCTGGCACATCTCCAATTTAACATAATCAAATGCATTTAAGGTAAAATGACACCACAAATAGATGCATTTAAAGGGCATATATATTTCTTGTCTACTATGAATATGCTTGCAGAAAGAATTTGATAAAAGCTTCCTAGATATGAATATGGGGGGGTTTTTTAAGCTAAAAGTTTACAAATTTAAGGTGAAATGGTCAGAGCACCAGCTTGCCATTGTTAAATTGTTTGAACAGGCATACGGTGTGACTCTTGGGGATGGGTCTATGCAGGACATGGAGTTGGAATCAATGATCCATGTGGGTCTCTTCCAACTCAGTGTATTCTGTGATTCTATGACATCTGAGAATTTAACACTGTTGCAGTTCAGTACAGATATTTTTTTACAGATTATATGTTTCCTAGTGAAGATAAAAGTGTATATAAGAACTTAGTGAAGTTTGGTATGCAGAATTGCTCCCTTTTGAAAATTATTTCATCTTTATATTTTAAGTAAATGTAATAATAAAAAAGGAACTGGTTTCCTGGAAAACATTCATACAAGTCTACTGATTACCTGTATTCTCATAGAATGTAATTGTACCATTTATTTTACTATAAGACAAAGACATAAAATGTCAGCCTCATTAGGTTTTAGGATGTGGAAGTTGTTTTCCCTGCAATACTTTTTTTTTTTTTACAAGAGAATAAGAGACAAAATTGGCATAATCATTTACAAATGTTAAATAATACTTAGTTAATTTTTCTTGGTAATACATTGAAATAACACAAAACCCTGAAGGCAAAGTTAATGCTTTGCTGATTATAGCATATAGTTGATTTTCTGTAACAGTATGAAGAAATTTCTTAGTGTATAACAGTTCTAGTCTATATATAAATAATATATGATAAACTGACTGTGTTAAATCTGTTTTGTGTTTCTACTCATACCACTTGTACATTCAGATTCATGTGTTCTGTAGATTTTGTGACTATCACATTGTAATATTACTGTAAACTCCATGAAATTTCACTGACTTTCTAAGAGATTTATATCTCTATTTCAATATAGAGTAGCCTGCCTACATATGCAACAAGAAACTTTATAACCTGAATGCTGTGATTGGTGCATGGGAGTGAAAGATAGATTGAAGAAATTTCACAGACAGAATGCAAACAAAAACTTGCTTAAGAACCAAATGATAATGTCTGGATAGGAAAGGTAATAATTTTCTTTCCCTCAAGAAATTAGATCAGAATTTTATAATTATGTAATACTGCTAGTATTGTGTATTACTTGAAGATGCCTGTTCCAATTACTTGTGAATTTGAAACCAATCAACTTTGAGTATATCACTTACCCAATTAAGGCCAGAATAATTTATTTACTAAAGATAAGGGCTTCAAAGAGCAGAATGTAGCCTACTGATAATCCTTTCAAGTTTATGTGCTCTTGTCTTGAACCATGATGGTAAACAAAGAATACAAATCAAAATACTACAGAAATGAAGATTACACAAGACTTTCAAGGTATAATCCATAAAGCAAGTGAGGGAATATTTAAATTTTGGCAACGAATTTAAGAAAATACTTGGAATATGACAGAGAAACATAGGGCCACCTGTGTGGAAGTGAATGTGTTAAGGGAAAATGGCAAAGCTGCTGAAGGTAAAGTCTGGGAGCAGCTTATTTGCTCCTGTTATACCAAGTTTGTTTCTTTTATTTGTTCTTTTCCTTCACTGATTCGGTTGAAAAGTCAGTGACATAGAAGCTGCTTTGAAATTTGTTTAACTGCGAGTGAACTGACCTAGATGAGTGCACGTGGGAGTCAAGCTCACACATGACATTTGAAAAGTACAGCATTAAATAAATGTCAGTTGTCCATATATCATCAAGGAGCTCCTCAAAGCCAAGTTTAGAGTAATTCATATTACTCAAAGCTTGTTTGAAGGGTTCCAGGACAATTAAATAGCTAGGAGCTCACAATATGCCTCATAGCGTGAATTTCCTGATAAGGCTAGTCTGAAATGATTAGAAAAAACCTACCTCACAAAACATGAAAGAGGCACTGTGTGACGGTTCTGGTTTCTTTTTCTCTGCTGAGGTCAGGATTAAGACACAGGAAACATAGATTTCGAGTTTGGGCTTGGATGTTTATTGTTTCTTATTTATTTAAAGACTCACGAGGCATGAGCTCTAACTAGCAAGTTAGAGAAATGAGGTAAAATGGAAAACCTCTGACTCTTTCCAAGGTTATTTAAAAGATGACTGCCCAATAACGAGGTGATACCTATGTTATTTATACTTTTGATCTAATAATGACCACCCAAACTCATGAAGAAGAAAGAAGAAAAAGGTCAAGAAGAAGGACTTAACACTAAAATCCTCCATCTTGGCTCACATGTATTACTATATACTAAAATCCAAGTTTCCAGAATTCCAGTAGCATTGGAATGAATAATTTCCTGCACGTTTTTGTTCCTTTACCTTAAATACATCTGAAAAAAATCTTGGCTCAAACTTTCCTCTAACACTGTCTGGTAATCTACTATCACTAAAGACCAAACTATTAACTCTACATGAAAAAAAGTTACGGTAAGTCTTACAAAGACAACAGTCAATTTCAAGTCTAGGAGAAACATGTCTCTGCAACAATAGGAAAGTCACAATGTAAATTGCAACCTTTGTCTTATTCATTCAATGTTTATTTGAACACAATAATTAAATAGTCCTTTACAGTTTAATAGAAACAACTAAAACTGCCTCATTTACACCTTTACTTTTAGGCTTTTCACATTTTTCTATCCAATATGTTTTCTGATGCCTCACAGCAAAGAAGAGAATTTGACTAAAATTTAGTTTATTATACTATAAACCATTCTTAAATACATTTTTGAAGTTTTACAATTCAGTGGTGATACATTTCTAAAGGGAAAAAAAGGCAACACAAAACCCCTTTCAGAGTCTACTTTATTCTCCAGCATTGATAAAATGTCTTAATATCATAGAGGTTATTATAGGAGATTTGTTTAAATTAGAACCCTTTCTTTTCATTGCTTTTAAACATATAAATAACTTATCTTGATGTAAAATCAATGAATGTTTCATTTCCACTTCTAATTACCTCTGGTTCTGCTTATAACAAATTCCCTTTAAAACAGACAACCTTGCAATTTTTCTATATGAAGTCCTACAAAATCCTAGCAAGGCAGGGATAAAAAAAAAAAAATGTTCTGTGAAAAACCCAGTCATGCAGTGATTATTGTGTCTGTGTCCATGATCCTGTGTGACTGGAACGGTTTAGCAAGCTATCCAGAGTGAGTGTAATCATGTGAGAAGTGGTAGCTGAATTGAATACATGAGGACTTCCAACTATAACTTTAATGTTCATCTGTTACTGTCTAACTGTTAAAACAAAATTCTAATTAAAAAAAGACATTTTTTCCATTACATCTCCAATAATTTTAAATTATAACATACTTGAAAAACATTGTAATTTTTTTTGTTTTCAATATAAAAAAATTAAAATTAGTACAAGTCAAGAATTATATCATGGGTTATAAATTTTTGTTGAGGTTATGGATTCATTGCACCATTTTTTAACTTCTGGCTCTTTTGGGTATATTCAAAACCCTGCAGTAATAAGACAGATTCTGTTTGAAGAAAGACGTTGGGACTCATTTCTTCTAGACTTCATCTTCGTATATTCCATCATGAAGGAGCAGTCTCTGCCTATGCCCGATAGTTTATGGATTGCTTTTGCTTCTGCCCTACTTTGAAGGGCAGTGGTCTGTCCTCGTAGCAAGATACAATTAGCTGGGTAAGAATATTGCAAGATTGGACAAGGAATACTAATAACTTCATAGTGGTACTAAAGTCTGTACAAGGGCTACAAAGCCATGAAATGCTGTGTGATGACACTAGAATATCTGCATTTGAACGTGGGATTTCCTTTTTTCCTCGTGGCTTCCAGGCATTCCAATGCACAAATGTTATTGGCCTATGCTCTGTGGAGAAAAACACCAGAAGCTATAGTACTAAATCAAACCAATGCCAAAGTTACGCCTATATTTAAGAACTATGTGGGGCTTTTTATCAGTTTTCCTCTTACAAAATTACTGTATTACCCCCGACATAATACCAAGATGAAAAATGTCTGTACAAATATTTTGTAGCAAGAGAGTTATTATGTCACCTTTCTATGTTCATAGTATATCCATAAGTACTGTGGCAAAATCTGGAAGCCTGGGAAAGTGAATTTGTCCTTGCAAGTTCCTCAAGTACCTGCATTTACTTTACAGAACCAATAAGCCAACTGTTTTTCTTACTTGGGCACCTTCATCATAAACATAAAATTTAGCTGAGCTACATCCTGGTCTTTATGTTGTTCAGAAGGGTACTTCTTTACTTCTTTACTGCAATTGCTGTATTGCTGTAGACTGTACCAATAATTTCTGAAAAGTGTCCATGTAGAGAGACAGGGTAGGAATCCAGTTTATCTACATAAATGTCTACATAAAACTGGATGTCTGAATTTACATTCTGTCACTGTTGTTGTAATCAGCGCTTCAGTGAGGTTTACCCTACCTGTTTAATCTTTTGAATACCTCTCTAGAAACCAAGAACTGTATTGAATAGAGTCCTACCTTCAATAAGAGCAAATAGAATATCAAACCCACATATATGGTCCTATCATTTAAACACTCAAAGTAATGGTGAGATGAATCCCACCAGCAGAACCACAGGTATATGAAACCCTACAACAACTGCAGTAGGAAACTACAAAAGAGGGTAGTAACAGTGACCAGCATGAGTATATGCTTATGTTAAGCAGACCACTGGCTAATTTAATCAAATGGCAAACCAGATAAGTTTCTTGCGTTTCTCTTTTTGATAAGTTCAGTGCTCATAATGATGATAATGAGGAAAAATACAGCAATGAGAAGTGGAAAAAAAAAATAAATCATGATTTAATTATAAAGCAAACTTCTTTGATAATCTTTGACAACAAGCACATGACAAAAATGTGATGAGAACAAGAAATTGAAAGTAAAGGGTGTGAAAGGGGTTGAAATAAATGTATGACATGATACATGAAGCTGCTTAGCATATATAAAGGAAATTAACTCCAAACCTCCAGGTCTTAAGCCTCTGGAGGATTATACTGCCTGTATACTCTTTAACTGCCCAATGGGAGAGAAAATATTTTCCTTTACCTATTGTGGTCAACTTGGCTGACCACCAGGCACTCACTAAGCCATTCTATCACTTCCCCTTCTTGACAGAAAAGGAGTAGAAAATTAGACTAAAGGCTCATGGGTCGAAAAAAGCAGAGGGAGATAAACTTATCAATTATCATCATGGTAAAAGTGGATAACTTGGCAGGAAATTAAATTAATTTATTGCCAGTTGATAGCAAAGTAGGATAGTGAGAAATAAAATCAACTAAAACCACCTTTCCCCCTCCTCTCTTTTTCCCAGGTTGAACTTTACTCCTGGCTCTTCTCCCTCCTTCCCACAGGTAGCACAGAGGGATGAGGAATGGACTTATGCCAACTTCATCACATATTTTCTCTGCTGTTCCTTCCTCCTCACACTCTTCTCCTGCTCCAGCATGGTGACCGACAGGATGCAGCCCTTTGTGAACTACTGCAGTGTGAGCCTTTTCCCCAGGCTGCAGTTCTCCACAAACTGCTCCAGCATGGGATGCAGCCCTTCAAGAACAGACTGACCTAGCATGGGTCTTCCACAGGATCACAAGTCCTGACAGAAAACCTACTCTTGTAGGGGCTTCTCTCCATAGATCACAGATCTTGAAGGACCCCACTTCAGCACAGCATCTCCATGGGCTGTAGATTCCTTGAGGGCACATCCACCTGTTCTAGAATTGTTCTCCAAAAGCTGCAGAGGACCAATCTGATTCAGCATAGTCTTCTCCAAGGGCTGCAGATAAATCTTTGTTCTGGTGTGTGGAACATCTGCTCGCCCTCCTTCTCTCATGTTGCATGTTTTTAAGGCTCTTTGTTTCACATTTCCCCACTCCTCTTTCTCACAGTATTTTTTAATCCTTTTTTAAACATTTTCCCGGAGGTAACATCTGCATCATGGATAGACTCAAGTGTGCCCTTCAATAAGTCCACTGGAGCCAACTGAAATTGTCTGTGTCCAACACAGCAGCACCTGCATTACCAAAACCTCACCAGTCACCTATGTGTGCATAGAACATAAACAAAGAACAGCCCCTCAGAAATCAAAAGAGAAAACAGAATTAACCTTCTCTATGTTTTGCATTATATATTCCAAACAGAGCAATGTTATGAATCTGTGTCTGAAGAGGCTTGTGTTTAGTGAAGTTAAATCCTTTACTAGAAAGCAAAAACAACTGGGAGGTCAGTCCTGGAACAAGGGATAAAGGAGGGTGAGTGTCGTGCTAGTGTATTCAGTCCATCACTCTGTAATTTTTCATGCTGTCAGAAAACTGGGTAGAAAATATGTATATGTGCTGTTTTAACGCCATTGAATCATTCTCCTTTAATATTTGAGTTTTGGATAAGGACAATAGTTTTGAAATGTATCTTCTAATTGTCTTCTATGATTCCCACAGTGGACTGGTTTCAGCCAGGAAATCATTAAAATCCTTTTGGCCAAAAATGAAACCCCTGCATGTATTTCAGGGGCTCATGTAACCCACTCCAGTTTCTTAGTTCATCTCCTAGACCAAAGTAAGCTGGACCAAAGTAAATGCCCCTGAAACAAACTGAGTGTTTACCATTTTCTCATCTTCATCTCTTGGCTCTATTATCTGATAAAATTGTATTTCACCAGTTACTGATGTAGATGTGGTCCTTGTGGCCATGAATCACATATCTGAAGATAAGTGATAACTATTAGCATTATTAAAATGAGAAATTATATACAAACCTGTCGTAAGAAATTCAGTAACTACAGCATGTTTCCATAACTTTTTTTTTTCTTACTCTCTGAACTATTAATATCATGCTATCATAATCAACCAAAACAAGATTTGAGCTTTTATTAAAACAGCTGTTCAACACAGTTTCCTTCCACAGAAGCATACAAAGAGGAAATCTCACTTACAGAATTATTAACACAATTATTGTCTCAAGGAACAAATGAAAAATGATCATTTCAAATAGCAGTTTGTGTGAGAATATTACCTAAATTAATCACTATCTAGATTCATTTATTTCATAATTAGGAAGATCTTTTCTTCTGCATGAAAAAAGTGAATCATTAATAGAACAGACATACATAAAGTCAGATGGCTTTGTTCAAGCATGCAGCTTTGTAGATGTATAATCTTTATAAGCATAATTCAATTTCTTGATTTAATAGATAACAGCAAGATGAATGTAGAGGAAAAAATCCCACAGAACTACAGATAATTCAGGTTGGAAAAGACCCCTATGATCACCAAATCCAATCCTTAACCTGATGCTACCAAGTCCACCACTAAAACATGCATTTAAGTCCTACATCTGCACATCTTTTAAATATCTGCAGATAAAGGGACTCAACCACTTCCCTGAGAAGCCTGTTCTAAAGCTTGGCCACACTTTCAGTGAAGAAATGTTTCCTAATATCCTATATAAACCTCCCGTGGCACAACTTGAAACCTTTTCCTCTTGTTCTATTCCGACAGTTTATTTATGCAGTGAAGAGTCCAAGCTTTGAGCCGTCAGTTTCTCCAGGAGAATGCCATGTAAAAGGCTTTAAAGTCCATGTAGACAACACCCACAGACTTTCCCTTATCCACTAGATTGGTCATCTTGCCATACAAAGAGATCACGTTGGTCAAGCAGGACCTGCCTTTCATAAATTGATGCCAGCTGGGCCTGTTAACTTGTTGTCCCATACATATCATACAGAGACCATCAAACTTCAGAAGGTGAATCAGGTGAAGTGTTCAGGGTTATGAGTATCTCTAAGAAATGACACTTTATGTAGTCTGACTACAAATGACAGTTCTGCATTACACATCATGTTACAAATTAAAATTCTATTAACAATCTGCTACTAGTATACCAGCGTTGCAGGGATTGAAAATTTTAGTTTGCTGAGTAATTTGGATTTAACTGTTTATTACTTTTTGATGCAAGAAATAAAAGCAGAAATCAGTAAGAAATGTTCAGAAACTTATGAGACTAGTATATAAAAGTTTTATACATGGAGAGATGTTCAGCCTTTTTGAAAATTATAATTACGTTTTTTTCAGGATGGACATCTTGCATTCTTAGTTACTTTTTTGATATTGCCTATGTATGTTATTTCATATTAATATGTTATATTAGTAATATGTTGTATGTTATTTCATATTAATTTTAGTTTTATTTAAATATTAAAGACAATACCAGTTTTTCTAATTAAAAGGGGAAGAATCTCTGGAAAGGAAGCCTTAGCATGCTATTATTGTGTATATATATGTATGTATATGTTTTTATTTTTATGTTTTCTAAATTATGATCTATTTAACATTATAAATTAAAGCCACAGGGGCAAAATTATAAATATTTTATTAACTTTATAATTTTATTAATAAATATTTTAATAATTTTAATTTTAATATTATTATTTCAGTGATCCTCTCTCATCTTTACACTCAATGACTTCTAAGTGTCCTCCAGAATGGTATTTTAGACCATATGTCCTATGGTGTCAATATGTAAAAATCTAGAAAGTTAAACCTAGACAGTTGAAAAAAAATCAGCTTGAATTCAGGTGCCATCTTTTCATCTTGATTTCAAGTGAAGTATAAACTTTCCTATGAACATAGCTCAAAATGAATTGGAGTGTTTGAATCTTTAGCTGTAGGATATCAAATTGCTCAGTGATAATTGGGAGTCAGTGAAATGTGGAATGTCACAAAAATGCTTTCTCATTTGCTTTGCTTCATCTCTTGCAAACACTGTGCATCTGACCTGCTGTCATCAAATAGAAAAATGAATTACTAGTGTTATGTTAGATCAGGTTTTGCTTGGCTTTTTAAAAATTGTTATAAATTTAATTTTGTCACGTTCCTTGGTGGTGGATTCTAAGAAGTTGAAACACTGCAAAGATTGTTTCTAAAAGCTATCATAAATGTGAGATTTCTTCAGTTTTGGTTTCAGAGGGGGGTGCTGACTAATTTATAGGACAATCTTATATTCCATCACATTTTATTTGTTTTATATCTGCTTCTGAATGGATGCTGAGAGGCATTATTTTCCAATATGCATAAATGAATCCTATTATTCTGTTGTCCACTTGTCATGCTAAAACCTCCACTATCACCAGTGGAAAAAACAAACCAGTAACCAGATATTTCATTTCATTTCATTTCATTTCATTTCATTTCATTTCATTTCATATATTTCATTATAATGAATTCATAAATTTTTTAAGTTCTGTAAAAATAATCAGTAAAATGGATTTCATTTTTTAAACTCACTATCAAGCATTCAAATGAAAGGACAAATTAATGCATTTATAGTGCACTTATGCATTTGACATTCAACTCAACTGCCTTTTTTACTGATTTGTCCCCTTTTTCTAAAGAGACAAGTGAAGAATGTTGGGAACTTTCATCACCATCAGGTCTGATGTTTCAAACTAAGATTGATAGAGGAAATCATCTTCCCATTAATTCTTTCCGACATTATGACTTTAATCCATTTAAACAAATTACATTAAGTATCTGAGAAGAAAATACAGTCTCATCAGCTTTCATTCATGGATTTTTTTGACATGGAGATGAAAACTACAATTAGTGTATTTTCTTGATGAAAGTCCAGTGAATTTGGATTCTTCTCTGAAGCAGGAGAGAAAAGATTACGAGAAATTAATGTCTATGTATGTCCCAACACTGAGAGGGCACAATTTGGTCTCATGGTGAATCTCTCTTTTTTTCCACTGCATACAATGCACTTCTGTAACAAGGGTCTAAATGTGCAAAGCAAGAAGTGATTTGGTTGTGTTCAACAGTCGAATAATCCAGTCCTTCATCATTTTTCTTTTTCATTGATTGTGCGGTTCCCTTTGGAGGGACTCAGTAGACAGGGCTTTTATTAAGGGCTGCTGAATCATGAAGAGTACTCACATTTGTAGATGAAGTGTGAGTAAGAGTATGACAAATTGCCTGGTACATACTCAATTGGACCTCTGTGACATTGTGCTGGCCAATTTTTTGCTCATTTGCTCATAATTTTACTTTTATTTAAGGCTATGCAAGAGCATAGCCTGAAACATACTAACAGAAATGCCTGTACACACTTTTTCAACTCCATGCATAAAAATTGGACCTACTCTTACCTTGCAATTTAAAAAAAAAGGAAATCAAAATTTAAAGAAATGTTAAAGGAAAAGGAGGAAAAACTCAACTGAGCCAAAACTCAGGTATGTATTTATTTCTTTCTCCGTTTAAAAAAAAAAAAAAAAAAAAAAAGGTGAAGAAATGGAGAGAATAATACATTAGATTTTTATATTCTCTACAGAAGTCTAATGCTAGTGTCTCCTAGTGATTATGTGGTATAACCCCAGGTGGCTTCTGGGGTTTTTTTAATAGGAGTTCTTATGAGAAATTGCAATTGAGACCTGTAATTGTTAAATTCAAACTGCTTTGAAATATCTAGATATTTTTGTGTCTTTACACACACCAGAAAGAAGAGAATATAGGCTACCCAAAGGACCTGGGTCAGAAGATAAAGCAGAAATTA
>VXBB01009758.1:1823577-1848727 GCA_013399915.1 Illadopsis cleaveri
AAGGGCAGATGAACATTTTTTTTTTTTCTTTGTAGTTACTGTTATTCATTTTAGCTGGGTCATGCAAAAAAATAAATTTAAGCAGAAGAACTGCAGATTTTCTCATTCTTTGCATCATTCAGGCACTTCATTTTGAAAACGGGAACAATTGCATTTTAGGAATACAAATTAGATGTTAAATGTTCAAGATTAACAAGATTTCCTTTCTTCAAAGTTTTTGGGAGTTTTTCCATTCTTTGGGGGATTTGCCTTTCATTTCATAGCAGCCTGCTCAGAATGCATTTCCAAAGCTGGAAATATGATAACAAAGTTAACTGAGTAGAATCCATTTTTGAAATCCCATTAACCAAGCTCTGTTCCTTATATTCTTCACTGAAAACATGTACTGTTTCTTATATTTTATTTGTATCATATTCCATTCCAGTGGATTTAAATATTATTTCCTAAAAAACTCTCTGTTTTTTATACCTTAATTAAAACCTGAATTCCTAATGGTACCACTAATTTTAATTTTCATTAGGAAGTTTCAGATACGGGAATTACAGGCGCATACTATTAGTATGTTTAGTTTCCTTCTAAAGAAGTAGACATAAAATTTGTTTTATATTAATTTAATGCAAAAGCAGTATTATAGTTTCCTTTACATTTCATGGGTTTCTATGTTGCCCTACAAATATGTATTTAAGTATCAAAAATGTCTCAGGTTTCTGAACACACAAAAAGTTAGTTTGAACTGACCTTGATTTCTTTTTCTTCTCAACCTTATCATCTATATCAACCACACACTGTCATTTCTTATTCCTTCCAGTCGTTGTATCCCAGTTCATCATATTTACTCTGGCACTAATCACTACTAACCTGTAGTTTTCTGGGATTGTAAANTTTCTATTAGTAGCCTCTCAGTGATATTTCTCAAAAGCTGAGGATAATCCGAAGTTGTTTCTGGGTGTTTTCCATGTTCTTCTTACAAAAACATTATTACTAGCTAAATACAGCTGATTTTCTTTAGACTGCTCTAAGATTATTTTAAATTTCTTGCTTAATAAACATACTTAGTTGAACTATATTTTTAAACCTCATATTGAAATAATATTCATAGAAGTTCTGAAATAGTTTATTATTTCTGGCAAAAAGACTGTTTAAATTGTGAAATTTACATATGACCAAAGTTATAAGGAAATTAATACACTGCTTTGTTTTGAAACATACTATTAAAAATTCTATTTCAAAGACATCATATTTTTTTTCCTGTAATGTTTTCCAAGCAATGTCAGCATACCTGAATTTTTTAACTTTTTAGTAGCTTTGTACTTAAACCTTTTTTTTTAATAATATCATTATTTGGTATGTCTACTGAATCACCTAAAAAATTCTTACTGCTTTTCAGTTTAAATCAGAATCTATTTCTATGGCACAATTTTGTCTGCGTTATCTAAATAATGTCAGCTAAGTTGCAGTGTTTATGTCCATATAATCTATAATGACGATTGTTCAGAGTAGGACAGCAGACATGAGCTTGCATAAAGACAGAGCAAATAGTAAGCCCAGAATTCATTTTTTTGCTTCTGGATGGTAATGGGGAAAAATATTTAATCATACATCACAGTACAGAGGTTTTTGGGTTTTGTTTTGTTTTTTTTTTTCTTTTATGGAGGGTTAAGTGATATATCATCTTCCTGCTGGAAAAACTTTAATATCTTTAATATTACCAAAAGTCAATTGTCTTCNATAACAAAGTTAACTGAGTAGAATCCATTTTTGAAATCCCATTAACCAAGCTCTGTTCCTTATATTCTTCACTGAAAACATGTACTGTTTCTTATATTTTATTTGTATCATATTCCATTCCAGTGGATTTAAATATTATTTCCTAAAAAACTCTCTGTTTTTTATACCTTAATTAAAACCTGAATTCCTAATGGTACCACTAATTTTAATTTTCATTAGGAAGTTTCAGATACGGGAATTACAGGCGCATACTATTAGTATGTTTAGTTTCCTTCTAAAGAAGTAGACATAAAATTTGTTTTATATTAATTTAATGCAAAAGCAGTATTATAGTTTCCTTTACATTTCATGGGTTTCTATGTTGCCCTACAAATATGTATTTAAGTATCAAAAATGTCTCAGGTTTCTGAACACACAAAAAGTTAGTTTGAACTGACCTTGATTTCTTTTTCTTCTCAACCTTATCATCTATATCAACCACACACTGTCATTTCTTATTCCTTCCAGTCGTTGTATCCCAGTTCATCATATTTACTCTGGCACTAATCACTACTAACCTGTAGTTTTCTGGGATTGTAAATATTTTTTATGTGCTTTATAATGATACCTTTCCACCCTTCTCTTATATAAATTGTACTAATCCGTATCGACGTCCCAGTTACAGGAATCTTCTCACCGGGTTTCAGTTATGCCTACAAGATCACAACCACCATCATTTAGCAATCTATTTTTTTCAGGTTTTTTTGCTTGTCTCTCATTCCTCTAGAACTCTGTAAAGGCACTCTGATACAGATGTCTTTTGATCCTTCAAGTTTTGTTCTTTTGGCAAATGTATCTTCTGATTTATTACTGTGGTACTGAAGGTGCCAAAAACCTGGCAGAACCCAGAGTTCTAAATTTTTATAACAGATAATATCTGGCAGATAATAAAATCTCCAGTTTTGTAATGCACAAAACAACCCCTACAAACTTTCTTGCTTCAGGGTTTAGTCAGGTGCTAGCTACATCTTTTTAGAAATAAAATTTCCTTAACATAGAATTTCTTATTAGAGAATGTAAAATTCACTATTGCTCCTAATAAAAGTTGTGGAAAATAAGGTATGGGAATACTTTAGCACTTTTGAAGCTAAGATCTGTTTGGATCCCTAAACAGGCACCTATTTTTAAGGATTTTCACCTACAAGCTAAGTCCTGTTCTGAAGTTATGCAGTGAAATTAACTGACAACGTTGCAAGTTATGTTGTGATGTGTAAATAAGAGAAATTTGACACTGGAATTTTTTTTCTGAAAAACATTTTTGGTAGCATTGTTGATGCTCCATGTGCAAGATTTAGTATTTAGCAGTGAAAAAGAGAATAAAAAATAAGCAAGATAGAAATTCAAATTCTGCATTAATATGAGTTACTTCTAAGGAACACCAAAATTGATTCTACTCAGTGATACAGATAAAGCTCTCATTTCTTTATATTCACTCCTTTTTTTTTGTTTACAGGTTTGACTTGCTTTCTCAGATACAATATGGGAGTTAATTCATTCAAATATGAGTACTTATATACATATGCCATCTCTCTCTGTCATTTTTGCTTCCATGTAAGTAAACTATTTTCATATTTAGAGCTTCACTGTAAATATTTTGCTCCTTACTGTGAATGTCATTTTTGTCAAAAGTAACTTTTAGCTGACAGCTGTGGCTTGTTTCATAGTCAATTAAGTTTCATAGTAGCCATTCAAACAAGCAAATTTTTTTCTCTGTAAAATTTATTTTATTTACATTCTTTATTACATTTACACTCAATTTACAGACAAAAATGTCAGAGATAACAATACAATATTTTTAGTATAAACTTAGGCTTATTTTTTGAGTGGTTGGACATTTCTACATTAGTCCTAAATGTCTCAAAATTCTGAACCAGAAATTTCAATTTAACATGCATTTGAACCTGCAAATTACTGGGATTTTATGCTACATGCAGATAAGAGGATCCATTTGCTCCTTCCATCATAAGGTAGCTACAAAACTGTCTTCCACATCTTTCTGCTGAATAGACAGTGGTGTGTGGTCATTTATCATCTTGTTTTAGACTGAAGTCAGTGCTACCCTTTTCATTTTCTAAATGTTATATTGGTCACTCATTCCTAAACAGAGACAAAAGACCAAATCTTAAATGCACTCTGTGTATACATAGAAAATAAGTGAACAGATATGATAAAAAAGTCTGAGAGAATTTTGAAAGTCATCTATGAATACAAACTGTGGAAAAATCAGGATAACTCAGGCAAAACTCTTTACTGAACAGAGGAAGATGTTATGGTAGCTAAGATGCTAATTTTGTTAGCTTTAGATAGTTATCAAAGGTGAAAGGTGATAGAACAGATGAAATGCATATATTAACGGGTGGGTTAAATGATAAATATTACTATTATTATTATTATTAATAATAATAATAATAATATATAAATCCAAAGTGCTCAAAGTGATGATCACATTTCTGCAGTACTTAGGCACAATAAAACTTCAAACTATGTGTCTATGAGTCTGAATACATAGATATCTGTACAGACACACTTGCCTACCTTCTCACCTGGATTAATCCTGCTGATAAATTACCAAATGCAAATTGATTCCTATAGAAAATAATTACTAAGATTAATGCCTCCCTGTGGCCCAGGTTTAGGATATCAACAGGAAACTTCCTGGCATGGTTTGGCCTTCACACTATTTCCCATTATTGCTCTTCCATGTGGGTGGTGATGAAGTTACAATGTGTAGTCCAAGGGCAGTCAAAAGACACTTCAGTGCCTTGGGAGGGTTGGTAAGGCAATCTGAGGAACAAGTCATTTTTTCCTCTCTCTTTCCAGTTGCAAGCAATGACATATGAAGAAACAGATTAACTCGTCTATTAATGACTTCATGGCTGGTGTCACCCCCACAGTTTTGGGGTTTTTCAGTAATGGGATGGTACCAGGCCTGCTGACATCCAATTGGATTCACCTTTCTCAAAGTGCAAAGAGGGTCTTTGACAGAGCTTTAAACTAGACTTGAAGTGGGAAGGGGATAATATCAGTCTTGCCAAGGATAAATGCAAATTAAGACATTGACCCAAATGGCTTTGCTTTCTTTTGCTACACTTACACTTAAATATCTTACAGTATTTACAACACAGTATTTTTTTTTTAATTTTTTTGTTTATTTCTTTTTTAAGGAATCTGCTAAATATAGTGGGAAATATCTACTAATTTGAAATTATTTTTACCCATCATGCACAGTGAAATCCACATTCTTTGTTTTTCCAGTGCTGGAGATTAGAGAAATAGGGTGATCTTCCATCTTGTGGTATATGTTTGTTCACCAAGTTCCTACAAATAGCAAAAGGCTGACATTTTATTTGTTCCAGTTAGCAACACCGGAACTGGTTTCAGTGTTTATGCCCACTGATATTTTGGAGGTGATGATATTAGTGATGATGGCCCCAATTCTATGGTATGGCAAAAAAAAAGGAAAATGAATTTGAGTCCTCTCTTGAAATAAAATAAAATAAAATAATTACTAGCACCCCCAAAAAACACCAAGAAAGCAACACCAAACTATTGACTGTTTTAGGTATCACTTTTAATCCCTCTATAAAAATCTACAATCTGTCAGAAATTAAATAATACCCTCTTTCTCTGAGAGAAAACAATTTTTTCGTGTTTTTTTCTTGCCATTCAACGTTTTTATCTGGGATAGTCTGCGCTTTATTAATTTTGCAGTTGTTCTTAGGACCATAACCTTTAATCTAATCTGCATTTTTCTCTGCTGAGTTCAAATCATATAGAGAAGGGCTCAAGCATTGAAAATAATACATTTTCATAAAATACTTAAATCTTTCCGGCACCAAGAACTCTGCATCACTTTATACAAATAATTCTGATCAAGTCTACTACAAAGTATTAAAAAATTAACTGCTTCTGCCAAGAAAGCAAATAATAAGATTAAAATATTTTCTTCTCTTTTACTATCTGTAAAAACCTTTGCACATACCCATCAGAGATAATCATCATTCACTAATTTCAGATGTGTTGTATTCTAGTTGATTTCAGGCATTAAAATAAGGAAATATCACAGAATCAGAACCATGGAACAATCCAGCTGTGAACACCTCCAGAGGTCTCTGACCCAACCTCCTGCTTCTAACAGACTTAACTCTGAGGTCACACAAACAGCTCTGGGCTTATTTAGTTGGATTTTGACAATCTCTAGGCATAGAAACTGTATATCCTCTGCCAGGAGCCTGTTTCACTGCTTGACTCTCTTCATTGTTACATTAAGGGCATGGGAATTTAGAAGAAAATAAATGCACTTGCAGTCCAGCTGATCCTGGAGAGATCAGAGGGGCTGGATGTGGCTGATCTTAATTTCTGATCATAGCCAATTCAACACTAGAAGTCTGGTGGAATTCAAAAGGACTTGCATAATAACAGATGCACAAATAATGCATTTTATCAATCCAGCCCTATAGGTATGGTCACATTCAATAAGGACTTTGCACAATCCAGACTCACAAATACTTGAAGCCACAGGAAAGCAGATTAGTAATGATAAATGCAATAACCACTGAGAGTTAATACGTGTTATGACAGAAAGTATAGCATGAAAGATTCCAATAACCCTGTGTATGTTTAAATAAATATTCCTGGGTGTGCCCCTATGTAGCTGGAGCTGCAAAACTCATGTAAAGGGATTCCTTCAGGGGAGAGGAAGAGACACAGTCCATTGATTGATCTTGAGCAGACAGGGATGTTTTCCCCTTTCTGTCCTTTCTGCCTTGAAGCACTCCTTTTATTCTGTAAGTTTTGGCACATCCCAATGTGACTGAGCATTCACATGTTATAGGTGGAGTTTAGTGACTTGGGTCACATGTGCGTTATACATCCCATGCTCTCCTTCATTTGCATCCCAAGGGTTTGTGTAAGTTAATATTGTGACTATGTTCCAGTTAGAAAAAGAGTTAAGTCAGCTCTCCACTACCAATCCCTGATACAGGTGTTCCTTCTAATCTCACAGAAATTTGATATCTATGGTTTACTAACTTTAAAATAAAAGTATACTGGTCCTATTTTTAATCAAATTCTATTATCAATATATTATCAATGTTTATTATCAATTCACAAAGACACAAAGGGAAGAAGAATTTGCGTGGGGTGGTTACAGAAGAGGATTACCTGTAAAACCCCACGAATTTAACTGAACATAGTCTTGCCATAAAGTATTGCAGGAAGTAAAGGTTCTGGATGATGCGAGGAGAGATATGATACAAAGAAAGTTGAATATGGACATTACTTGTCACAGAGATTGTGGGGGAGGTTAGTTTAATTGCTTATTATCTGTTGAGGAGGCTACGTTTTCAAATATTTCTTGTCAGGAATTATCATCTTTCAGAAGACATTCCAACCCTTCATAGTCATGGAATTTTAATGCTGACTGTGCCTTGAGTTTTCATTCCCAGCAATATCTGTAATTCAAGGTAATGCACAGGTGTAGTTCCCAAATAATATTCAGATGTATAAAGTCACAAAAATATTTTAGTAGCATGCTTTATCATTTTAAGCCATCCAGAATCCTTATAGGCTTTTTTAATTACTCATATGCACTTTGGGCAGCCATTGGTTAAAGAAGCAAATAAGCTGTTTGGGTATCTTAAAAAAGCAATGCAAGGTAATATAGAGAACATTATTTTAATATTGCTTTACATTTTTTAAAGCAGCTAAGCACCACACTTAACTTTGCAAATATTTATGCATTCTGCATAGCCACTAGTTAAAATAGTAAATATGATACCTTTTTCCTGTAGAAAGCAATAGCACAAGTACATCACATTTTGTATGCTGTTATACTACCTAATCCATGAAAGTAAATAACTGCTCATATTTATCCATGGTATTTATTCACTGAAGCAACTTGGAATCTCATTCACCTTTCTTTACCCCTGAAGCACTCCTTGTGAATTATTGCTCTTTGGCACAAGAAAAAATGTCAGAATTAAAGAATATTTAAGTATTTATAAGTATTTTAGTATTAAAGTACTTCATAAACGTGTTTTTTCAGCTAAAGGAGGGAGGAAAAGCATGTTATTTCATGTACTTTCATTTAGGTGTTTGCACAGTTCTAGTCCTGAACAGAATTTCTGGGATAATAGGTTGGTAGCAACATTGGCTGCAGTGAGGCTAAGGTAATAAAATTCAGAATGATGAGAGAAGGGATCACAGCAAAAAGCAAGATCATAACCCTGTGCTTCAAGAGAAAAGATTTCCCCAGTTCAGAGATTAGTTTGCAAGTATTAGGGAGCAACAACAGTTGGCTGCCCAACAAGGGAAGTTGAGTCAGAAGAATTGTGTGATAAAAAGGCAGATGCAAGAAGTGACCACACAAAGGTGGACCTAGGGTGGGGAATGGCAAATTAGGGTCAAGATCAGAGCCAGAGGGAGTAGTCAAAATCAAACATAATTCAGTGGTCACTCAACTAGATTGTAGTTCTGCATGAACAATTCAAGACTGATTTGAACCATTTTGGATTGGCATAGTCTGTTTTGAGTTTGAACAGAAGAAAACCTTTCCCTTAGAATAGTGATTTATAGTATCTGAACATAAATTTTATGATACTCTAACAGTTAGAAATTACAAAACACATGTAATCTAGCAGCATGAAGGTGAGATTTTATCTCAAAATTAATTGGAACACAAGTAAGAGAACAGTTTCTTATTATTATTTTCTGATTATTTTATGATGACAATGTGTTGTAAGCAAGCGTTTCAGTCTAAGGCAGGGAACAAGTACTTTACATACTGGAGCCATAAGCTGTGTCACTTTGGATGAAGGGTACACGTTTTTGTCTTCCCCAGCCACTGCTGACCAGTGTTTATCCTCAAGTGTGGATCTTGCTCATAGCAGTGAATGCTTCAAACTGCTTGTTTACTGACAGGGTGCTGAAGGATGCCGAAATAATTGAAATGAACTTTGCTTTTTGGATCAACAGCTAAGGAGGCCAGATGACATGAAAGTGACACTTTGGAGGCAGAGAAACCTTCTTTGAATACATATTAGAGGCCAGTATTACTTATATAAGTGTAACTACAGTGCAGATTTTGAACTACTTTTTTTTTTTTTTTAATGACAGTAATGAAAGAATAGAAACACAACTACAAAATCAGACATCTTTTGTATGCATATTTGATTTTTTGTTTGTTTTACCAGCTCAGCTAGTGTTATTTTCTCAAAAAATTGTGACAGTCTGTAGTATTTATCATGCACTAAATCTTCTCCTAGGAGAAAAGAAAACAAACAAACAAACAAAATTGTATTTTACATTTTAAGGTGGGTTTGCTAATGTCTGTTTCTAGTTTACAGATATATGAAGATCTGATATTAAATTGTTTAGTATTTCTTAAAATGCAGAAATAAAGCTGGGGGATTTTGTTTGGTTTGTTTTGTTTGTCAGAGAAAAGCAAAAACTGATGTGTAGAAAAGAGGAGAATGAGAGAGTTATACCAAATAGCAGATAACCTTGTTCTATTATTATTTCAAATTAAAAAATGCAGGCAAAAAATTCAGTGTATCTTGCACAGTCTGCTTCTATTTTGAAGGGGCAACAGGCTTCTGCTCTGGATATTGGGTGGACAAAAATATAATGATAAATATGACAGAATAAAGTTCTACAATGAACATTCTGACTGTCATTAAACCAGATGGTAAACTCAAAGTCAGCTTAGTTTCTAAAGTATTTAGACTTCTAAGGTCAGCTTTGTTCTTAGGTAAGTACAGAATCAGGGCAAGGGAGGAAGCCTGACCCCTAAATACTTCCCATAGTCCTTTATTTATCCATTTATTTTGTTCTCAACAGAATTATATGTGGAAATATTTTAAAAATCAAACTTTGAGGACTAAGTGTTTATATACAGTAAATAGTTCAGATTACAACATCAAAAAGGACAGTTTTTAGGCTTATAGGCCCAAAAATCTTTTTATCTTTATTATTTTATTTTTTATTGAGCAACATGAACTGTGACACTGAAAAAATCATACTCAAGGTAATTACTCTAACTGCTACTTAGAGAGAATTGGAAAAAAGCTATTTCAACTTCCTCTTGCTCTTAATGTCCCTAGTCCAAGGCTAAAAGCAGAAATATCTGAATTAATTTAAAAAAAAAAGCCCTCTTATATTTACCTCCCATTAAGCTTTTGCAGAGTACATCAAGTGACAATGTAATACCACACCATATATTATATTTTGTTGAACAAATTTTTCCAGATGAGTTAATAACAGACAAAAATTAATTTTATTAATTAATAGCTCATTCCACACACTTCTCAAATATATAAGCTTTGCAAAGAATAGAAAATAGTTTTGCAATAAGACCTAGAGCCTTGTAACTGGACAGAAGCTTTGTTAATATAGTAAAGAAATTTCAAGATGCTATTTTCAGATAAGCTCTTTACCTATATTCAAGTGATAGCAACAATCTCATGGCTAATAAGTGTCATGTTTTGCATTACATATACTTCAGATCAAATTAGTGTAGCCAGACATTTTAATCCAGGAAAATTAAATTAATCACATTGTATGATAAAAAACCCTAAAATAACTGTGTGTCAAAAGGCAGAATAATTTTTAAAAGGAATTTCATGTTATCCTGACAAGGTAAATATATGTATTCCTAATTATACAACAACGTCATACCTCAAAGCCAGACTTAAGGAAAATTCACAACATAATTCGTAAAAGAAACAGATAAATTCTGGGTTGAGCAAAACTGTCCAAGACTGACCAAATTATTCAATACTTACATGTCTCTAATTCCATGGATTGTTAACATCCAGCTTTTGTTATTGCCTGGATTATGTGGAAGTACTGAGTTTTTTTACAGAAATCAAATTCTACTTCTGTATCACTCATAAAAGCTCATTGATTACTGATGACTGATTTCTATTATTCATGCCTCAAACCAGTAATTTTCTTCCAATGTATGTTTGACAAGACCACTACATCTGCCCTGGGAAATAAAAGTTTCAGAGATTTGTGTTCCACAGATCCTCTGAGTGGAAGATTGTGTCTTTAAGCACAATAGCTGAGAATCTGCAGTGTAAATAGCAAATAATATTGGTCTTAAAAGGGTGTCTGCACACATTTTAAATTTACAGGAGAAATTATCAGCAGAATTTAATTGTATAATTCTCAGTACCTTACAGACCATGCTATTGCCAAAATCTGGTCAATACTAACGTTGTATACGACTAAAGGCTTGAAAAAAATATTTTAAAATATCAGACACATTTGCATTAGAAATTGACACTGAAAATACAATAGGCATTCATACTCCCACGTGGACTTTAATACATGCAGAGCTAAAACTGAAAGGAATTGCAGAAGGTATTTTCAGCTTAATGGCTCATTCTGTGGACAAACCTTAATTTTCTAGAATAACAGTATTACAAACAAATAAATCATCAGGGACAAGGGCTGCCTGGTATTGTAATTTAATTGTGACCCAAAGAGCACTAGCACTAACTTGTCTCAGGCCAAGAGTCTGTGCTTACTATGTAGGCTCCATAAAATGACAGTCATAGTGGCTTTGGAACATATATCAGTTTTGAGAAGGCTAGTAATTTCTGATTTGAATAAATCAATGTTAAGCACGCATATTTACGTGAAATTTATAAATTTTAATCAAACTGTTTTATCCACAATAAATAGATAGAAAAATGCATGGTATAAAATCNTTATTAAGAATTCTTTCTTAAAAGAAAGAATTATAATAGTAGGGGAAAAAAGATTGAGTATGGATCAATGTACAAATAGTCTTCTTAGATAGCTCATCCAATTGATTTAATAGGCTTGAATTAATAGGCTATTTACTCAGCCTGAACATTATTTCAGCTTCCTCTATTTTTATATCACCATCAGGGTGTGCCATAGTTTACTTCTTCCTAGCACATAATTCCATTATTTTATTATAAGAAAAAGCAGAAATTGTCCAGAATGTTATTAAAACTTGAACCACCATTTCTGTGATATTCTCTTTCTAATAAGACAGCAGTTGCTCTAGACAGTGCATTAGTGCAATTGTTTGGAGTATTACATGTCATTTTCCAAGTTCTGTTTCAGTAACTGTTTATATCAGTTTAGNAAGTAAAATCAGTAAAAAAAGCAGCTGAAAGTAATATATTTAGATAGCTCAAACTGACTTCTTGATAAGATAAAATTAACAGTATCAAGTTTGTCAGCAGTACAAATACATTTTTTCTTCTGCAAAATTTAACTTTGAGGCACTGATAAATACAATAAGATAAACGTATGTAATCTAAAAGCATTTTGCAGATATGTATATTACTTTTCACCTATGAAAAAATCAGTGAACAGCTGATAGCTTGAGCATTACTCACTGCATCACTTCAGATAAGTCCTCTCTCTTGAGTTGTTTCGTTGGTTTGGGTTGGGGGTTTTTTGTTTGCTTGCTTGGTTGTTTTTTTTCTGTATTCAGAAAATCAGAAGTTAATAGGCAATGTCTTATGAAATAAGTAAGATCACAAATTACTGTAGCCATGGTCACAGCATTACAACTCAGCATTAGATTAGTGAGTCATGAAAAAATACCACATGCAACACTCGGTATCTTTTCATTTACACTTTCACAAATAAGGAAATCAATTCAATTGTTAAAGTTTAGATATTTGTATTAATGAGCACTTATGACTCTAAAGCTGAAAGAATTCGTCATTATTCATAACTATTTGTGGATTACAAAGTATTGTATCAGTTATGGTAAGTTATAAGGAGAATGATGTATCTAGAAGTTTAGGTTTATCTGTTGATACTCAAAGTCCTCAAAATATGCTAAAAAAGAAGGGAAGGGAAGGGAAGGGAAGGGAAGGGNTGCCATAGTTTACTTCTTCCTAGCACATAATTCCATTATTTTATTATAAGAAAAAGCAGAAATTGTCCAAAATGTTATTAAAACTTGAACCACCATTTCTGTGATATTCTCTTTCTAATAAGACAGCAGTTGCTCTAGACAGTGCATTAGTGCAATTGTTTGGAGTATTATATTACATGTCATTTTCCAAGTTCTGTTTCAGTAACTGTTTATATCAGTTTGGCATTTGATACAGAGGGCCAGCAGTGACATTTCAAGCAGAAGAGCTTGGATATCATATTCTTGGAGTTCAGAATTTTATTTTCCATCCAGGAGTTTCAAACTCTGGCATTTTTCTCCTGGACTTCAATTGTTTTTTGAAGAGACAGTATGAAAGATATTTTCCTTTATGTACCACTGAATGCTAATGTGCTAAAAGCACTCTATTTCAAGAAATATGGGTCTCATTCTACTTTAACTAGCTTGCCAAGACAGACAAAATAACACGAGCCTTCAACTGAAAAAGAAATATAAACTCAGTATTAAATAATCAATCTATTAATGCTCTACATCTATCCTATGCAGTTTATACTGATGGTAAAGATCCAGGTGGTATTTGGCACTGCCTTATTAAATTGCTAATAGCTTTTCTAAGTTTATTAATTCAGCAGCAAAGATGAAATATTAAAAAAAAAAAAAAACACCTCAGCAAAAAGAGTATAGAGGAACTCTAATCATTTTCCTGAGTTCAATATGGCTCATAAACTATTTACCATTGCTCAGAGACACTACATTCTCTATATACACACTCTTAAGGGAATGGAGAAGTAGAGATAGGTAAATGTGGAACACTTCATCCCAGTGGGATAAAGTGTTCATCCCATAAGGGAATTGCTAAAGATTCAAAAGAAAATATTTTATTTTCAGTAGACATAACACTGCTATTTGATGGGACAGCTGAGCCAGGAAGTGTAGTATGGTGCCTAGAAGTCTAGGCTTGCTCTCTTCCATAACTACAGGGACATCTTCAATGTGAAATTTGTTGTTACTGTAACAAAAAGCACATAAAAATGACCAGTTATTATTGCTCAACTCTAATGTTTGGTAGAAGAAAATACCTGAAGGTATATTTCTATGATTGTCCTGCCATAGTAGTGTTCCCAGTCCACTTTGAAGATGTTTTCCAAATAGAAAATAACCTGTCTTGTTTGCTTTCATGTGACATCTAGTAGTCCACAGATTAGAGACAGCAAATGACTTAGATGGTTTGAAAGATGTGTGGTGGTGTGGTCACATCCTCTGTTCAGTGCTTGTCACTGTCCTTAGAGAGGGAGTGTCTCTTCTCAGTCTTTATTGGTGTGGTTCAAAGAGGAATGCTGTCTAAAAACATATTATAAACCACTGTGGCAGTAAGAAAGACGAGCAATAACATTCCCGTGCAGTAACAGAATCATAGAATCATAGAATCATGGTTTGGGTTGGAAAGAGACCTTGAAAGTTCATCTTGTTCCAATCTCCCTGCCATGGACAGAGATACTTTCAATTAGACCAGGTTGGGCAGCGTCCCATTCAGCCTAGCTTTGAACACCTCCAGGGATGGGGCATCTACAACTTCCTTGGGCAACCTTTTCTAATATCTTGCCACCGTCACAGCAAAGACTTTTTTCTAATATCTAATGTAAATCTACCCACTATCACTTTGAACCCACCCATTCACTCTTTCCCTGTCACTACATGTTATTGTAATTAGTCTCACCACATCATTTCTGCAAGTTCCCTTCAGGTACTGGAAGGCTGCAATTAGGTTATCCCAAAACCTTCCCTCTTCCAGGCCAAACAATCCCAATTCTCTCAGCCTTTCCTCATAGGAGACGTGCTGCAGCCCTCTGACCATTTTTGTGGTCTTCTCCCGGACTCACTCCAACAGGTCCATTTCCCTCCTGTGCAGGGACCCCAGGGCTGGATGCAGCCCTGCAGGTGGGGTCTCACCAGAGCAGAGCAGAGCAGAGGGGCAGAATCCCCTCCCTGGCCCTGCTGCCCACACTGCTTTGGATGCAGCCCAGGACACGTTTGGCTCCCTGGGCTGGGAGTGCCCATGGCTGGATCATGTCCATGCTCTCATCCCCTCAGTGAGTCATACAGTGATTCACCTGGGCACGGATAATAAATACAGGGTGATCAGTGATGTCATGGCTCTACCAGAATGGGCAGACACTTAATGTGTAAATGAGCCAACAGTAAAAGCCAATAGCAGAAATGTTTTTTGGATGTAGTTAAGAGTTGTGCTATGCCTTGGGTCCACCAAAGATTGCAATCAGAGAAAAGCAGACGTTACAGGGCAGTAGCATGCCCTACGTGTCACTGGATTGATGTGGGCCTGCCTATATACTGATATTGGCCAAGGGGCAGGGTGTCAGATACTTTGGCCCTCCTGGAAATTCCTATGCCTCTGCTCTTGCAATAATTTGCTGGCCTTTCTTACTCTGAATGAGTTCAGTTGGTAAGTTTCAAGGGTTTAAACCCCTGTGGATAACCTGGCTTGTTTAGATTGCACAGGTCCAATCAGTTACCTGTCTGCCTTTCTGGAGTGCAACAGGGAAAGGCTATCATATATAATTGGGAGAGAAAAATACAGGCTAGGCTGACTTGTTAGCCTCTTTAGCTCTATACCTTTGCAGCAAAGCAGAGTATATAAACATCAATTAGGAATTTTAGACAGATTATGGGAATTTTCAAAGTATTCAGTACTTTTTTTTTTAAAAAAGCTGTCATTTTACCATCACAGAATTAGAGCTGGACTTTCAGAGCTAGTTCAGAACTGATTTGTTCTGATAAGCCTCACCTCCAATATTTAACATTTTAATAGCAAGGTCATTTGAGAGAATAAAATAATTTACCTAAAGCTGCAGTCTTTGTGGACATATGCCATTAATCAAACTTCTTTTGCTAGCAGTCATCAAGGAAATGCTGTCGGCATACCAAGAAATGTTAAACTACCTGAATAGTTTGAATACAATAAATTTAAATGAAAGCAAACAAAGAAGCCTTAAAATTATGAGTAATGTCAAGTTTCTTAAAAGGCCTAAAGGGCATTTATGAATTGAAACAGCTATAGAGCTACCTAGTGGATCAGTTCTGAACTGTGAAACTGATGTAATTTTAAAATGTGTTTTCAAAATTTTCACAAAAATTAAACCACTTTGGTTCTTTTTAAATCCAAATATTATTTTAATAAAACATATTATTTGGAACAAATTAACACGAGAAGTCAGCTTTGGGAGCTGAAGACCATTTTTCTGGGAAGATTGTATCACCTAATTACAGGCTTTACTACAAGTGTGTACAGTTATCATTCCTAAGACTTTCTGAGTTTTAGCAATTTGTCACACGGCATCATTTTTTTCTCTAAGACCTCATGGTGAGCTGACAGGCCCGTAACTAAGCCACTCACTCATTTTCCCTGCTTCCCATTGGGACTGGGGGAGAGAACAGGAATATAAACATAGAAACTTATGAATAAAGATATAGACTGTTTAACAAGTGAAGGAAAGACATTTCTGCCTTCTTTGGATATCTCCCAGATCAGAAAACTGTAGAAAAATAGATGATTGTGAAGGGAAAAAAGCGAGGAAATGGTGCTAAAAAAATCAAAACAAAATCCCTCAAACTAAAATACTTTAAAAATATAGCAAACCAGAAGAAAGGGCAGTCTTATTAGCATTGCACACTACGAGGAATTACCATACTACATTCAGTTGGTGACAAAAGGGAAACAAAGCTGGTAGAGGTTATAAAGATATTTTCCCTAACTGTACTTTTCCTGTGTTGTGGGTAATATGCACTGAGGATTAGGAAGTAGAAGCATTACATTGCTCCATTCCACAGCTGCACAGGATAAGTTTGGGGTTTGTTTTGTCTTTATGTGATGGATATGAAAATGAAAATTCAAAAGTGAATTCTGGCAGTGACTTTGGTGAATTCAGGATATCAACACAAGACTGTATTGAGCTCCTGTCCTGAACTTTGTTTACTTCAAAGAGGTGAAAGAGAGCTGCTAAAAGAGAGGGTCTTGCTGCATAATACTGCTAACAAAGGTGTCAAAAGTACTGCTTTGTAATTGAGTCACCATCTAAAAATACCTTGATTTTAAATATATTATATGCAAGTATGTGTGTGTGTAGACAGAAAAATATCAATGTAAAAATAAAACAATCATTTTTGAAATATTTTTTCTCACATTTACATTAATTCCCCAGAAATTCACCTCTTTTTTTTTTCTGAAATTTGATATTCCTAAATAGGTGAAGAATTCTTTTGCATCAGTTTTTCTTATTTTCATTTAGAAACTTTAAAGTCTATTGATTATGCAATGGCACAAGAGAATTCTCAAACCAGTATATTTTTACTATAAAATATCCTCCACAACAATTTCTCTGTGCAGTAATAGCACTTTGACAGAACTATGCAAACCTTAAATCCCAAAAACATAATCACTAAAATGGCACTATAAATTGATCACATGTGATATAACTACGAAATAATTGATTGCTCAAAAAAAGTTATTTTGTAAAACTAATATAACTTGAAAGCTTGTATGCATACTGTAAAGAACACAGTATGGTACCTTATATGGAATTGGGAAGCTCTGAGAAATTCCTTTATCTTGTAGTTCTAAAAGCTCTACTTCACTGCAATTTGTAAGGTTATTTTTTAAATGTATATTTAATTCAAAGTTCAATCTGAACTGTTGGTCCTTGTGCATCTCAGCTGACCACAAAGAATGTGATCCTAATAACAAAAGAACTGTAATGTTACTTGTCCAGGTGGTATTTATGGGCCATAAAATGAAGTCAAAGAAAAAACTAAGGAAACTTAAATCATCACAGGGGAAATATTGCAATATCTGTGTTCAGTAAGACAGGTTTACTACAGTCAGGAGAGATGCAGGGGCATACAACATCAGATTTCATAAGTTCCACCACCCTTGAAGCAAGACCATAATTGTTTTTAGGATGATGCATACAGTGTCAAAATTAAGCCAAACTTCTATACATATGTATTTTAATCATATTAAGCTACAATTCCAAATTCTTTTCCTGAATTTCTATGATTTGTTAAATTAGTTTAATAAAAATCTAAGTTAAAACCTTGTTTTGATAGGTTTCCAAAAGCAATTAAATGTCAAACCTCTTGTGTGCTTAGTGTAAGGATGTTAAAGAGTGTGTCGAACAGCCAGAAGTAATATAATCTAATTTACAGCTAACTCAGTTTTAAATTATCAGGGGACAGAATTATTTGCAGGAATTTGTCTTTGGTTATTGCTAGTGTACAGTGTAGAGCTGAAATATCAAAGCAGAAGTTGGCTGTAAGTGCTGGTGTAGTACTTTTTTTGTCTCATTGTCTATTAGTTTGCAAGATAGGGATGGTAAAGTGATTAATATAAAAACAAAACGAAAACAACCCCAAAACCAAACCACCTTTTTTTTTAAAAAAAATTAAGAATGGTAAAGTCCATGACAGCCAAGTAGATAAGTAGATGAAACCAAAATCTTGAAAACTGTTGAGGATTTGCTCTAAAATAAGCATATGCATGTTCAAAGGTGTGGCAACCACAATTTTCAGTATTTCATCATTATTTCCTGGATTCAGAATGAATGATGAGAAAAAAATTATTTTAAAAAGCAATTTATAACAAAATCATAGTATATGGAATTCACATATACCTAGATGTGTGCACACATGTATATGTAGCGGTTTGATCATGAATATGATACCTGCTATGAGGAAGTATCATGTTTAGATCAGGATTAACTAAATATATTAACTGCTGCTCAATAATTGCATCAGTGTCAATGAGTTCTGAAGTGTAGTATTGTCTATGCGTAAGAACAGTTAATAATGCAAAGTACTAAACAGTTGCAGAAAAGTGTCTACCTCTGCTTCCACTTTTCTTGCTCACAGGTATTTCAGGCTTCAGAGCTGGGGAGGAGGCAGGAGCTGAGCGTGGTGACTCTGGCTGTGTGAGCTCAGAGCCATCCCTGGAGGTCTTCCACTGTCAGGTGCCCCCAAGGGTGCAGGCCTCTGCACCATGCTGGAGTGGTGGAGGATGGATAAGCTTTATGAGGTGGGGACCATCTCCCAGATTGTTTGATCTTTACTTGTCAGCAGACTGCTTCAAGATGTTGCTTGTTGATGGGTGTAAGGAGTCAATGTGCAAATATTCTCGTATAAATTTAGTGCTGCTGTTCCTGCCTTTTACACGTGGGTGGTATTTTTTAAAAAATACCTTCCTAACTGTGCTTTAACCAGTGGAAACTTTGTCCCTAAAAACTGCTTAGCAACATACCTCAGGCCTCCAGTATCAGCCTGATTACTCAAGTGATGTCAGCTGAGCAAAGACAGGGAAAAAGTTAAATGAGGTGAATTCCATCCTAGCATTCTTCTCCTATTTTTGTTAGTAGCTCTAAGGTTTCTTTCATTCTGTACAGACTCACTTTGAAAAATGGTTTCCTTGAGAGTATGTTGTGTACCCTCTTTCACTCTTTAAGCTAGTGAGATCATCACTTTGCAGAGTTTGTCAAACTGACTGCAGCTCCCTGTAAAAGGTCAATGTCGCCATGTCCAGAGTAAATGAGATATTTCGTCTCCTTGTAATAACTTCTATTCTTTTTATAACACAGCACTGTAAGACTGCTGTCATCCATACTGAAACTTTGAAAGTCAAGGTTTCAGACCACAGCTGCTGGGTTGTGGTTTTTATGATCCGATATAGATTTTGTAGTCTTGTCTTACTTTTCATATTCTAGTCAAAAACTACAATTTTTTTTTTATGTTCCTAGAAACTAATTTTAGGGGCCCATTAGTTTTCATTAGTAAGGATAAAAAAATTCTCTTTTTTAAAGCAAAAAACCTGTCTGTCTAAATGGAAAATACACAGTATTATATTCAAATTAAATACTTTATATTTTATTCAAAGGCACATCTGACTTTAAGTGTGTGATTGTATCAAAGATGCAAATAGTGAATCATAGATTATCCTGACTTAGAAGGGACCTACAGGGATCATTGAGCCCAATTTCTGAATCAACACAGAACAATCTAAAAATTATACCAAATATCTAATAGTTGTCCAAATGCTTATTGAACACTGACAGGCTTTGGATGATGACCACATTCCTGAGGATCTTGTGCCTCACTACCACACAATAATGTAAATATTGCAAATTCTCAAAGTGACTAGATGACTAGACGTCCCCTAAAACTATCCACCATCCTTTGTAGCGATTGAGTAATTACAAATATATATCACATCAGACTTTTTCCTTGTATTTCAGAATTGATAAAAATTGATCTGTGATAATTCATGCTTCACGATTTTAATGTTCTCTCAATATAGACTTTGCTCTTCTAATAAATCATCTTTTTAAGATATATTTAGATAATATTACAGAACATAGATAAGTATTCTGGAATTCTAATCCATGTTATTCCAATCCATGTTTATTTTGGTCACTCTTCTATTGCAAACAACACTATTTATAAAGTATGGTTTTCAAAAACCATTCTTCTTAAACTTTAGTTATTATAGTTTGAAATAAACTAAGTCACCTAGCCTGTCTCACTGTACACTTACAGTAAATAATTTCACATATTTTTGAAAAATCACATATTTTCTGTCCTGAAATGACCTCACTTAGAATGCCTTCTTGAAACCACAGACAAGTCCAGGGTAGCTGCATCTTGAAAAAATTACTATATCATTTTATACAGAACGTAATCTGAAATTCTGTTTTTTATGTAAATATCCAGCAAATGAGAACAGTTGTCAAAACTGAGAAAAATTTTATTTATTTTTCTGATGTTATATTAAAATCAGATTGACTGCACAATTTTATTTATTCTATTTGAAGGAAGTATATCTCAGGTTATTCAAAAATACCAGAAAAATACACTGGGGAGTACACACATAATGATAAACTAACTGACAATAAGTGAAATGTTTCCTTTGTATTTTGTTTCATTTTAAACAAATAGGATGACTCAATAAATGTTCCTTTAAATCTCCTCTATTCTTTTATATATGTAAATAAACAGGATTCTATTATATGTATTTATCTTCAAAGAATAATTTCTATACAAGATTTTTTGGAAACTACTAGGTCTCTAGAAGCCAGTTATTGTAGCAGAAGGGAATACAGGTGACCTTGCCCCTGATAAGTAACAGCTCTGTTAATTGCCCAATACAGGCTCACCCGTGATGAGTCACAGCTATACCCAATAAAGATAAGTGTGATAAAAGGGAGTGGGTTAGCTGGTGAGTGGAGATTCATGAAAGAGGAGGAACCTTGAGGATGAGGGAACGAGAGGATCATGAAGAAGAGGAAGAAGGAGGAGCCTGGGGATAGTGAATCACTGCTGTGAGGTCAGTCTGGGTCTGCAGTCAGAGCCTGTTGTTGGAACCTGCAGTCACAGTCTAGCTGAGTAAAAGCCTGCAGTCAGAGTCCGCAAACCGATACCTGCAGCCATAGTTTAGCAGGAAATAACCAGCAGTCAGAGGCTGCATGGGAAACCTACAGTAAAAGATTGCTGCAGCCAGAGTCAGTGAATAGTTGGAATCAGGATGGCTGAGCTGTAAAGAGGAATAGACCAGGACTCTTTTCATGCTGTGATAAACAAGAAGTCTGTGTCTCGGCTCATTTCTACCCTCTAACAAAATGGCTGCTGCAACAAGTTATCATGCATCTGTAAGTTAATGACTCACTGAATTGATAACCACTTATGTCAGCTTTCAATAACATAGGCATGCATATCTTCTGATGAAGGAACAGTAATTTTTATGCAAAGAGTAGAAATTATTTTTCTCTTTCCTAAAGTAAATTTTTTATATTTATATATGACGGATATGTTATATTGTATATATATTTTATGGAAAAAATGTTTCTTCCAATCAATGAAGAATGTGGTGAGTGACACTTGTTCATCATCTTGTGACTGCAATATATGACTTATATTTCATAAAGAGACAACAGATGCCTTTGATCCTTGTTGTCTTACAATTATTCCAGTTGACTTAAAAAAGCAGAAAATATGTGAGAAGTGAAGAATTGTATCTTCATTAATCAAGCTTGTAACAAAAGCCTTGCCTTAAAAATGTGAATTACAACATAAGAGTAAGAGCCTGGGGGATTTTTTCCACTCTTCTTAATGACTGAAAACCATAAAGCATTGTGTTATGGATTATTAGAAATTTATTTTATGCTGCTCTACCAAATTAGAGATCCTTGCACAGTAAGTTTTCATTTATATCAATCTTATATGTTGATACTATTGCTGTACGTTTTTTTCTTTTTTCTCCTGTAACGGGCTGCTGGCAAAATGAAAATTAAGAAGTATCCTGACCCTGACCTTTAAAAAAACAGACAGGGTTATTAGGAGGAAATACCTAAAATAGCACTGTTAGAATGAAATAACACTTAAAATACTGTTCATGACACAGTTATAGACCTGAAACCATAGACTCATGACAAATCACTGTATTTTCAGGCTTTTCTCATGAAGGCAGTGTATTACTCACGGTATGGGTACGTCAAAATTTATAGAGGTAAAATCATTTCATCATCTTTTGTAGTTCTGGTCTCCATGTTCTAAGAAGGACATAGGATAGATAGAGAAAGGACATAAAATAACAACATAAGAAGACGTTGCTTTGTGAGGAAGTACTGTAAAGGACCGTACTGTTCAATTCAGAGAGGAAAAACATTGAAGAGAATTATGACAGAAGTTTACAAAATCATTAAGAACCTTGATTAGCTGTTCTTAAACGATATTGGAAGCATTTTGTTAAAGTACTAAGAATTTGATTTGAATAAATATGACAGAATACTTGACACAGTGGGAATGAACTAGTAGTAGTTTGCTGCTGCAGGACACTACGAAAGCAGGCAGCATCCTAAATTAAAAAAAAAAAATTGATCAGGCAATCCATTGGACAACAAGTTCATGAGGAGATCACAAAAGGATTAGCTGAAGTCCAAAACAGGAGATGTACTGGGAGCATGAGGTAAATCTGCTTCAGAAAGGGATCAAGCTGAACAGTGTGTCTTACTACCATTGTCAGATACTCCAATCTGGGCTGAAGGGAGCATTAGTTTGGCCCAGCAGGACTTTTCTTCTGTTCTTCCAGGCTCTCCTGGACACCTGGGAGTTTCCAATTCTTCACAGAAAATATCTATAATTATTTCCCACAATTTAAAAAATAGCACAATAGAGAAAATCGGTGGAGTTACAGAAAATCCTAAAGGTGTCTATTGCCTTTCATTTATCTTCCAGATCAATTTAATACTTTTAGTAATTAAAGGGGTTTGTACATTTGTTTCTTTTTTATTTTGAAGTATACTGCCGCTTCTCAATATGGGTCATGGCATCACCACAGGCAACAAAAGTTGTAGAATAATAATGTCTTCCTGCTGTTAAATAAAGGATGAGAGATTCTTACACTGAGTTTGAACAGAAACTTCTGAGAGCTCCTGATCCATCTGGCAACTAGTCCCAAATACCTACACATGGAAAAAAAGCATGAGAACGTGTTTTACAGAGATCTAGATAACAGTTCCAAGGTGATTAGAGAAGTCTTTCTTAAGAATTAGAAAAGACTACTTACTTTTTGTTTTTTCTACTTCTAAAATTCAAAGCCAGGAAAAAATATTTGAATTTACAAAACATGAATTTAGATTTAATTAATCCAAAGTCAAATTTCTAAGAAATTACTTCAACCCAGAAAACTCATATCAGAAGATTAAAACATGTAGTTAGCTGAGTTTGTGCTTCCTTTAAAGCTTTCTTTCTTTTCAATAGCAATAATTTCAAGAGAAAAAACATTTTAATTCACATAATAGATACCTCAAATTAGTACTTATTTAGAAACTTGTCTTTGCAACTTAAATTCATTGGGATCATCAACTATCTTTAATCTTTACCAGTTACTCTTGAGTGTGTTTGTTTTTGTTTTTATTTTCCAAGAACATGTTTATAAATGTTTAAAACATCTGATCTTAAACCTTTTCAAAACATGTTTTATTTTTTTACAGAAAACACATTTGTACAAACCATAGAAGGTGGTAGGATATGTATTAAAAAAAAAAAAAACAGTGCAGAAAAGAAATACAAAAATAGAAAATATTGGTGCAAGCACTCCAGTGGAAGACATGTAATAACCATATCTTTTAGGAAGAAACATTTTATAACTTCTGGGCAGAATGAAACAACCAAGGACTTTGACTATCAAAATTGTGTGCTGGTTGTCTACATGGTTGAGTATACTTACTGACAATGTAGAGTATCTTTAAAGACTAACAGTTTTTATATGCTGTATTGATGATGTATATTGTGTATGAACACATTATTTGTTAAAATATATTGTTTATGACTCTAGCAGTGTGAGTTTAAGACTTGAAACCAGCCTGATTTTTCAGTCATTTAACCTGATCTCTCACTATCTCTGTATTTGGTTGCAATAATAAAATAAGAGTGTATAAAAATTTTGTATTCATAAACCTATATATGAATCACTTACTAATGGCCATGTCTACTTTAGCATTTTGATTTTGAGCATGATTTTTTAAAATTGAATTTACAGATCATCTCTATTTACTGAATCTTCCTATGGTTTTTTTTAAGCTCTTCATCTCAAGAGACTAGATTCTTTTGGAGAGCAAACTAAAGCACAAGCTCTTGGTAAGGTGCATACTATGTGTTTGAACAGCTAGTGAGCCCATACAGATTGCCTATGGACATCTTTGAACCACAGGTGTGCTGAGGACATTTGGTTCAGGAAACCAGATGATGTTGATAAGAATTAAAAATCTGAACCATAAGGTCAGCACAAAACACATGAATGCACTGACATTCCTATTCCAATCAAACATCTTACTTAAAAAATATATAATACATACTTAAATTGCAAGCTAATACCACAGAAGTTTCAATGATAAATATAGATAATATACCACTAATCTTAATCTTCTTTTCCTAAATGAAAATCATTTATTCATCTTTATACATTTTTAAATTTTCAGCAAGCACATTGTCATCGTGAAAGTACCTCTGAATTGAAAATCAATAATGCAGGTTAAACAGAGTCTATCTTGTTTAAGGCAGATGGAAAAAGACTTGCGAACATTGCATACACAGAAATAGAAAAACAATCCATTGTGTTCACTAAAGCTGCAATATGAAGCTGGGTTCTGCTATCTAGCACAAAGCCAAATAAATGAAAAATGTAGAGAGCTCTGCGTTGAATGTGGCTTTTTGGGTTTGTTTTTTTTTTTAGCTATCATGAACTACTGCATCACCTAGAAAAGCAAGAGAGTAAATGGGGTATAATTATGAAGAAAAATAACTTTGAAACTTTGATTCTTTAGGCTTGTCCTAGACTTTTCTACAGTAATGGGACAGAACAAAAACAACCATGTGCTGTGCAAATTCCCTACATGTGTGTTAAGTGAATGTATTTTAAACAGACTTTTTTTTTTCTTT
>VXBB01009758.1:1848766-1914166 GCA_013399915.1 Illadopsis cleaveri
TTTTTTTTTTTTTTTTTTTTTTTTTTTTTTTTTGTTAAAAAGCACATGCTGGAATATCCCACTGAATTTTAAGGGTCAAGAACTCCCCAGTGCATAAAAATACTGTTTCAGTGATATGAATCAAACTCCATGCTGTAACTCCCTGAAACTGAAATGTCAAAGCAGAGAATATGTAATGAATCCTAGAAACAGATTAGTATATAGAAATCAGCAGAGAATTGCATATTTTAGCATCTGAGAGAGCAGATGTCATGGTCTGATGTACAAACATCAAACTGAGCTGCTTTCATTTTAAAAAAAAAATTCTTTTAAAATTAACACATAGAATAGGACAGAGTAAAGAGATTAGATATTCACTGAACATCTGCTATTTCTGTGTCATTCAGGTGACTCATATACCTGCAATATCCCTGGGGATGCCAAGTTGTTAAAACCAGCTTCTACTACAAGATTGGTGCCAGTAGAAAATGTGCATAAATCTGACTTCAGTGAAGCGTCATTTCAGTGTATTTCTTTTGCCGAAGTCCTAACACAAGGTTGCAATCCATCTCCTTTATATTATTTTTTAAATTAACCCATTACCACTGCTATTCTAGACAAAATATAATTTTTAATTACTGGCTATGTTTAGACACTCTCCTTGGGTAGATATGCTTATCATGTAAAGTAAAGATATAATGTGGATTCTTTGAGTTACTCATAAATGATTCAGCCCTGTGATGAGCTACGTGTGGCATATTTGAATACATGCCTCTTCAGGCATCCATAGTACCACCTGATACACTCAGCCTTTTCCCAAATTTCCCTGCTGCATGGTTTAAAAGGTGGCATAAAAGTATGGTCAGCAACCAGCTGACTCAAAAAATAATAGTCAGTGATTGATTTCTTGCTTTCTTGCGTCTGTTGACTCAGTGTTTTGAAAGTGTTTTTCCTATCAGCACCCTACACAGAGCACTTCGTGTTGCCCAAGTTAAGAGAATAACAGCAACTGCTTTACATTACTAAGGGCTCATCTTGTGTGCTTTCAATGATCCTCTTGGTTTTCTCTATTCCAAAAGGGGAAATATCTCCAGTCCTTATGGCTTTCTCTTTCACACTTCTCATATGGCCTGTGATGGATTTAGCAATATGGGAATGATGATATAGTTTAATTGTCTGGCATTTGATTTCTGAATATCTAAATATCCCTGAATACTAACTGAAGGAATCATAAACTTTTATCAAGCTGCATAATAATTAGCCCTCTGAAGAAAATTATATATGTCTTGAATATACATTTCTATAACTAGACAGCACTGGCTATGAATCAGCAGACTGTTTTTGTAGAGCCTTTTCTGGGAATTAAGCCTCATTAAAGCTTTTGGAAATAAGATTTTATCAATATATTTCAAATAATCTAATTTCTGAATAAAGCAAATAGAGTTCCTTAGTTGCAGAAATATATTTTAGTGCAAAAATTCTTACTTCGAAATTATAGTTCTTCATTAAGCAACAGTTACTTTCTATTATTTATTATATCTTCTCTGTCATGACAGAAGGAAACATCACAGACATACAGAAAATAACTTTCCAATAAAATTCTGTGTCACCTAAGTGAATGACAAAATTCCCATTTGTTACTGTTTGCGACACAAAAGAACTACACTCAGTCAGGTTGAGAGGTGAGCAGAGAAAAGAGAAAGTTTATTATGATTTAGGGTTTAAATAGGATTTGGAATTTGATTAAGGATTGGAGGACAGGAGGAACACTTCTCTGACTCCAGTGGTCAATTCAGAAGTCCATCACTGTGGGGTTGCAGTCCTTTTGTTAATGATTTTATTGTATGTTTGAAATGAGTTCTATGTGAGTTAAGATGGCTCCCCTGCCCATCAGTTCTATTTTTAACTACAACTTGTTACATGTTATGAGCTATCCCTCCCCCCTCTACCCAGATACTGCTCCTNAGTTAAAAATCAGAGCAACACCCATTAGCTTCAATAGGTTCAAGAAAAGCCTTTACACAGATTTGTTGGCAAATAGTTATTAGTTACGTAACTGTATCTCTGCACTCAGGATAAATAATGAATCTTCTCAAAGCAGGCCAAAAAGTTATTAAAAAAAAAAAAAAAGGTATTTTGTGTATGCCATTTATATAAGAGCAGAAGGTTCATAGAACAGAAAAGCAATAAATAAGAAGTGTGCCATTTCCTGACACAGAAAGAGATATCTCGATGACAGAGAAAGTTGTTTCACTAAAGTCTCACCTACCGAACAAAGTGAGAAAGGCATTTCTAGATTGACTCATAAGGAAAAGTGTGAGAATAATTTATATTGTAAAACAATACCAAAAAACGATGTTTAGATGTGGAGAAAATAAATAGTGTCATCTAATTCATCTTTCCTGTGTTATCAGAAACTGGAATTTATTGTGTTCTTGTAAATATACCAAAGAAACACTTTATCCTTGTTTTTCCTAACAGTGAAAGCAGACAGCTAGATTCCTTTAACTTACAAGTACAGTCCAAAAAACTATCACAGTTTTGAATCTAGACAATATAAATTTATAAATACGGTGATTTTTCCCATTGAGATAATTTTCACATGATCATTTAGTATAAAGCAAATCAAAGCTCCCAAGACAGTACTCCTGCACAGTTCTGATGATGCACAGAACAAAGCAATGTTACATAGGTTTTACAAAGTAAACATAGTCTGCAATTATTTTATTGATGTTTATCCCTCAGAGAACAAATACAGAAACTTAATAAAATGTTTAAGGCTATACCTCACCTTGGTGATTCCCTCTTTCGTTGGTTCATTTTTTTATTAATGTGATATTTTCTGGAAACAAATATTACAAAGTATTAACCTATGACAGTAGCTGGAGAAATGAGACTTCACTAAGGTATTTAACACTTATTAAGCACTCTTTGTATGAAAACTCTCCCACCTATCACCCCTTGGCACTTGTGTTTTGGAAGACCAGAAACTTAGACACAGTGTTTGCTAAAGTAATTCAATTAAATTAATACTTGAATGTACCTGAGAAAAAAGAGAATGATTCAGCTCTTCCATTCCTTTACTCTTTGTTTATAGTAATAACGGTATATATCTGACAAGGTTGTTACTCTAATCCTTTCTTCTAAGAACACATTTATAATTTTATCTTCAGAATATTTTTCTCTAATGTAAACACAAGTAATTCAGACAACCTTACTTGAAATTCTGGCTTAGCTTCCCAGTCACCAGAAAGGGGCAAAATAATGATGGTTGGCACTACTTCATGTATGTAACTCTGAACTCAATAATTTAAAATTATTCGTAATCCATCTATTGATGGATGATTAGTAATCATTACTCATAAAATGTCAAAAAAATCTAGGCACCTACCCCAAGTTTTAGAAACCTTGTATGAGACATGCAATTAGTTATTCTCTCTTGCACTGACAACTTCAGATAATTTGAATGTATGTAATTAAATCTTTCAGAAATGTGTTTACAGTTTACAAATCTTAACATATACAAGACATTAGTACTTTTAAATTTACTTCAAGTGAAAAATTAATTCTCTTACTATATCATAGCATATACTAATTATTGGTGGAGTGTTTTTCCTGTGAAGACTCAGCTTTGTCCTGAAACAAGGACGGGCTAGATGATTTTAGTGCTACCAAAGCAAGCATTTCATAATGACCACTATCTTTTCACTTACCTACATGTTTAGGCTCACGACAGCAAAAGAAAAGGCAGAAAATTATTTCTCTAATTTATTATTGCATTTGTCTGGAGGCAATTTTCTGACTGAAATGACACAAAATCCACTGGGAAACAAGAGCTATGGACCTTATAAATATGCAGCCATCACTTCTATGATCAAGCTTTTGACTCCGTTGCTATGGCTGTCATAATAGGATGGAATGCTATGGGAGAAAAATAAAAAGGGTTTTTGTTTGAAATTCTTTGGTGCATTCCTAGCACCCACAAAATTGCTGCCTATTGTAGGCACCACAGAGTCTAAAAAATTACTACACACACTGTTGGCAGCTGCTGTCAGCTGAGATGGTAGCTGTTATTCCCTTCAGCATGTCAGTATTTTAAAAAATCATTACAGCTACCTATTCTTCAGTGTATTATGTTAATGTGGATCATTTGGGCAATTGTTTTTCTTTTTCTGCTTATCAGAATCTTCTGGTATACTTTAGCTTCTCACTCTTTCCGTTTACTTTTTATCAAACAAAAACCAGAAGAAATCTATGGGAGGAATGACATATAAATTGTTCTCCTGGACAGAACACTGTCAGTATTATCTTCTGCTACCTGTAGGCTTATCAGTACTACATTTCCATGTATCCAATTACAATTTCTGTAACTCAAGAGCCTCGGATTCTGCTTTCAATGTGCTGCAGCTGACACACTGCTCCTCCTCATCAAGTGTGACTAGGTTTTGCAGGTAGACACTGTTATCATTCTGATTTAACAGGAGAATGATGTGGCCAAAAAAAGGTCTCTCAGACAGTCAAAAAATGGCTGAGTACTTATATGGCCTTTTGCAGTTCTTTTTCTGATCCAGCTGGGCAGGACTACAGCTGACTACAGAAATATCTTTTATCTGCCCTGTTGGGTGTCAGTAGATCAAACAGTGAACCCCAATCAGACTAGAAACATATTTGTGCTCGGTATGAATAGACAGCTGTGTGGAGGTTGGTAACTAGGGCTGTGATTCGCTGCATGGAGCTCAGGAAGAACTAAATAAGAATTGGCTCAGTCCTAGGGAAGAAGTATTTTGTTACTGCTGTTCTTGTCTACATGATCCAAGAAGCAGTGAGTATGGATGGGGACCATATTGAAAGAAAAGCTTAGAGAAATACAATCTATTCAATTTTCTACTGGTTAGTAGTTGGCAAAGAGGTCCTGAAGTCAACAAGCAATACTGTAAGTTCTACAGAATGTGTGAGTCCAGGAGCAAAAAATTCAAATGTGCAGGTCTGAGAGCTCCCTAGACCCCCAGAAGCTCACCTGTACATAAATAATAAATATGTTTCTAGCTCCTGCAGGTGCTGAACTTCACAGACTCACAAACAGCAGCTGGGTCCTGATTTGCCAGCTGGCCTGAAAGAGCACTAGTTCTCTATTTGTTTTCACTTGAACTGTTCCCCACAGGAAACTTAGATATTTTTTTTCTTCTCTGTACATACACTGTTTTTGAAACAGAAGTCTACTACTATTCTCAGAAGTGGAATTCATAATTATAGAGAGGGCATTATAATTTCAGATTTGAGCAACTCAGTCTGCATATTTGTGTATTCAAGAAATCTATCCAAACAAGAAGCATAAATTAATTATTATGGTTTTACTTGGTACTAAGGGTCAAACCCTCATCTTTGATTAGCTGATAGTTTCTTTTTATCTCTCAGATCAAGAGAAGAAGGTTAAAGGTGGGAAAAAAAGGCTAAGATTTTTATTCTTCTCAAGCCTTCCTTGTGTATACTGAGTAGCACTTGAACAAAGACAGAAGCTATACTGAGAATAGTAATTCAGTCTGCAAAAGACATTCACCAAATAAGAAACTGATAAAACAGAAGTGACAAGCCAAAGGGAGCAAAGTATTATCTGACTTGCATATTCAAATGTAAATATGCAAATTTTAGAAGTCCGGTTCAATTCTGCTGTGAACCACCCTTCAGCATGTGAACTTGGAATTATGATAAATTTTGACAACTCCATTTGTTCTGTTTCTAATTGCACATTCCTTAAATACAAATATTGTTCTAATTTATCTCTTTCCTTTACATGCCCAGGTTAATGGAATTTTGTCCACTGTGTCTTCTGTCCAGCTTATTTTTTCCTATTTAATTTTCTTTTTTTTTTTCTTTGCACATAGTCTTGAATTCCCCAATCTCCCCACACAATAATCTTTTTTATTTTTTTTGTTNCTTTTTTTTCCCGATAACTTCCCATCAGCAGACCTGTAAACATCCCCCTGCAGCCCCCCAGGGGAGCTTTGGCTAACTCAGGTATTAGGGNAAAAAGCACTAAGGACAGTCAGGAGAGTGCAGTTCCAGTAGCATTGCCCAACAGAGAGCTGGCACTGCCTTCATAATTTTTTGGAGAGCCTTCCTCACCTTCCATGAACATAATGCAGCATAAATACTTCAAATACTTGAGGTGGCTGAAAGGCACATTTTCAGCTCATTAGAGGAGCAAAAATTCAAAGAAGAGACACTGTCATAGATTTTTTGGAGAAAATCCAACTTAGCTGTTTCTTCCTCATCTGATTTATTAAAGAACAACAAAAGAAGAGGGGAAAAAAACAGATTCCAGAAATGCAACTTNAACAAATGGAGGAAATACAATTTAAGACTCATGTGTTGAGATAAGGAGAGGAAGATCACTTACCAGTTGTGGTCATGGGCAAAACAAAAGTAACCTGAAGAAGATTAATTTAATTTATTTCCAATTANACTTCTGCAATACAAAGGAGTTATTGAGAGTCTAATTAGTTACTAGAGGCTTTTATAAATTTTTCTGACTCTCTGAGCTGTACATTTTTTCCTATGATACAGCCAACCTGTTCAACTCCTACATTGATCTATTGAATTGTGACTGTGTTTGCAACTTATAATCAGAGGTATAACATGAAAGATAAGTCAGCTGGGAAACAACAAACATAATCACCAGTAGCATGCAAGTCAGCAGTTTTTAATTATTAAAATATTTTTACAAAAGCTCAAGGCTTCTATTAAGTGACTTTAATAAAAGCTTGAATTGAGACTTAAAACCAAAACTGATCCATTTTGACAAGAGNAGTGTAGATGGTGAGAAATAAACCCTAAACTTCCTCCCACCTTGCGTCTTCCCAGGCTCAATATCTCACCTGGTTCTTTTACTTCCTTCTGCTGACCAGTGCAGAACGGATGAGGAATGGGAGTTGCCATCAGTCCATAACCCATTTTCTCTGTTTCCCTTTCCTCCTCACACTGTTCTCCTGTTCCAGTGGGGGTTTTCTCCCACAGGATACAGCCCTTCAGGAACAGGCTGCTGCAGCCTGGATCCCCTGCAGGCCACAGTTCTCGCCACAAAATCTTCTCTAGCACTGGCTCCCCTCCACAGACCACAGTTCCAGCCAGGAGCTTGCTTCTGCATGGACTTTCCACAGGCTACAGTGTCCTTCAGGGCACATCCGCCTGCTGCAGCATGGGGTCCTCCANATTTTTTTCCCCGATCATTTGCCATCAACAGAACTGTAAATATCCACCCGGTGCCCCCCAGGGGAGATATTGGGCTCAGGTATTAGGGGGACTTTGGGGAGATATTACAATGGACAGGGTAAAAGATATCAAAAGAGANCCATGCCCCTCCATGGGCTGCATCCCTACCCAATATGGGACTGCAACCTGTAGAGAGGCCTATGCCTAAGTAAAAAAAATCCATCTGACTATGTAGCGTTAAACAATGTATAAAATTAAATGCCTTAGAAGTAAAACCTGAATTTTGGGCTTGGATTAATAATATAGTTTAAATTTCTGCTCCTGTTACATAGGTAACTGTTGGGATCTCAATCTTAAGTCTCATCTAATTTATCAGTAATATGCAGTGAGGAGAATACAGCGTGAATACAAGTAGAAAATACAGCGTGAATACAGGTGAAAAAGGATCATTGACATTCATTTGGATTATTAGGCTTCAGGACTACAGCAGCATTAGTGCCAAGAGTGGACTCCTCATAAAAATAAAAATTTTTAAAGTATCTTAGGAAGCCAAGTAGACTTCAAGCTGTCATGTTATTTTCAGCTGCTATCTCAAACATGGCTTCCCAAGAGACAGAAGCTTATTCCAGTCTGTGAATCAGGTGTGCCTCTGAAGATGAGCCCAAAGAACATAAACCCGTAGTTGTGGCTTTTCAGTTTCTCTTCTGTCAGACTTTTTCAAATTGAAATTTTGCAGAGATTTTGATTTCTTTCCCTGGCAGTTATAGGCTTAAAAATAGAAGAATCTGATTTTCTCAGGCAGTCTGTTTTCCTTGGCCCTTGGTCTTTGAGTAATATCTGATACCCTATGAAACATGAGGGAGGCCAAGGAGAATCTCCATCTTTTTTGGATGTAGGGAGAAACATAAAGACAAAGGATGAGAAAAAGGCTGAAGAACTTAATACCTTTTTACCTCACTTTTTAATAACAAGACCAAGACCAGTTGTGGTCAAGGTACGCAGCTCCCTGAGCTGGAAGACAGAGAGGGAGGAGAAGGATGCCCCATAATGCAGGAAGAAATGATCAGAGAACTCTCTTAACACCCTCCCTTCAGATGCTTACTGACACTGATGAGGTCACTTCTTAGTTAGTTTCTTTTCAAGGCTGAACAACCCCACGTCCCTCAGCCTTTCCTCCTAAGACAGGAGTTTCAATTCCTTAACTTGAAGCAGTTTTCATCCATACTGACTTTGGGAGAAGAACTTACAATTAAATAGCCCCCAAAGTTATGCTTAGTCTTTCTCCTGGAAACAGCTAGATGTGGTGGTCCAAAACAGATACAGGGATAAAATTAACAGATAAATGCATAGTCAGGAAATGATACTTTGGCTTATCTTCCAGCACTCTTACTTACCTGAGACATTAATGGAAGAAGAAAGTAATTATTTGCTAGACAAAGATACATGTTTTTTATCTTTATTCCCTTTTTTGTCTTTTGCTTTTGAATCTCAATGAGAAGTAAACTGAGAACTCTGTGCTCATTCACTTGTAAATTAATGAAAATATGTAAAGACCTTTCATCTTAATTCTAAGTTGAGACAGAACAGGAATGTTCTGTGTATCACCATGCAGAAGAGAGGAAAGATTGTTAGGTGTAGGTATGGCAAAAGATCAATGCATTCAGTGTATAATTTAATGCTCATAGGAAATCAGTTTATTCTTTATTGAAAGGTCTACTGTTTCAGCTTTGTTAATGATGAAAAGTCACAAAAGAGATAGAATCTCAAATGAGTGAGAGCTCTAAAAGAGGACAAAAATCCTGATATACATTTAATTGGGATATCAGACAATACAATTCATTCCCAGTGGAGAAAATTATCCACGTCTTGTAGCAAAGTTTGCATGAAAAGAGAGCCATGTATCTCTCTATGCCATGGTGACTAACTGCTTCAATAATTTTTCTTTTCCTTTTTACACATTTTTTGCAGCTGGATATAGTCGCAATCTGAAAATGATTTTTTTTTAAAAAAATCATTATTTCCTTTTTACCATTTCAGCACAAATATAGCATAAAATATCTTTTTCCAAGCATAAGGACTTAAAGATCACTCTCTCAAGCACTGTTAAGGACACAGAAGGAATTTGCCATGAGATAAGGGCAGAAGGCAGTGACAGGATGGTGCTAACTCCAGACCTGGCGGAGGTGAGATCTGGTTATTACATCCTGGGTACTGCATTCAGACAAAAAATCACACTGGCAAACCATATAAAGAACCAACTGCTCATACACATATCACTGGTCATACAGAGATCACCCCAAGTTATGGGACAGACGACACCTGAGACCAACAGCAACCAAGGAAGCTCCACCATATATGCTTCCCTGGACACCTGGAACTTAGACTGGAAGATAAGCCACAACAGCTGGGAACTTGAGACAAGATAAAGGTTTTACAATTGTCCAGGTGTTCTCTCAGACCTAGCTGAAAGTTAACAAAGCTGGGGGAGAAGAATGAACCACTGATAATGAACACAAAAAATGCAGAATTTATGCAGGAACTACATGAAATCAATTCTGAGTGGATGAAAAGCTATCTGGCATGGGTAGATCACAACCACGGACTCAGGAGTCTCCAGCCAAGGAAATGCACCGACTCAATGGGCGAGAAAGAGTGAGAATGGGACTGATGAGCATTAGACATGAGGGAATCATTTAACCAATAGAATAAGCAAGATGAGTAGCCAATTAGCATTAATTCCTTTGTTTGCTAAAATGTATAAATAGTAAAAAAAATTGAATGACCCCAGCCACCTCGGAGCCCAAGGAGAAGAAGGATCAACTGGACACTGCTGGTGGTGGCTGTCTTCTGCCTGAACTCTTTGTACCTTTTTCTATTTGTTCCTGTTTTTCTGTCTCAAATTCATTGTAAAATAAATTCTGTACTATTGAATTTGGCATAAGGTCTAGTTTGATTTAATTTGGGCTGAGACATCTCTCAATAATTGGATTGTAACACTAAGTGTTTAAGTTTTGGTAGTTTTTGACATAACAGGTGGTATTAATTTAATCTTAGTCTAAACAAATTAAATTACCTTACTAGTAACTAATCAAACTCAGCTAGCCCTCCTAGTTTTTTTTCCTGAGGATTAAGAAAAAAGACCTTACTAATATGTAATCCATAATATCCTTAAAAGATTTCAAAATTATATCAAAAATTTGTGGATGTCTCCAATATCTACAAAATCTAAATCTTTGTCTAAATCTTTGAGATGTATCATATGTCCCTAATGCTTGCACACATAATATAAAATAAATAAACATAAACCAAAACAAAATATGTGAAGCATGTTATCTAACTCATCTGAGCAAATATCAACATATATTTTAGGATTAAAAAAACCTTTTTTTTTTTTTCTCTTCTCCAACTAGGAAGGCAGCCTAGCTTTACTAGTTCAGATATAAGACATCCTCATTTGGTCAGTGTGCATATCACATGACCATTTTTATTTCTAAGAATCAAGATGTTAATAAAAAAGATTGTTGGAAGAAAATTAGGGTGTTTAGTTTTGTTTCTGTCTTTTTTTACATGGAGTCTTAGCTTCATTCACTGAATTTCCATTGTGATCCTTCTGGAGTCAATGCAGCATGTAATTCTGCAGCTTCTATCATAATGGTAATCTATCAGAAGCAACAGAGTGATATAGTGATTAAAAAGAGAAAGAAAGAAAGAAAGAAAGAAAGAAAGAAAGAAAGAAAGAAAGAAAGAAAGAAAGAAAGAAAGAAAGAAAGAAAGAAAGAGAAAGAAAGAAAAATATATTTACACTCTCCCCACCCCCCTCTACACAGAGACCTCAGAAAGGTCATTATTTTAGCTTTCTAGGTTCATTCTCATTTTCCACCTTAATATCCCTGCCAGACAAGTAGATTTTGCCCTTTTCTAATTTCTTCACAGGTAAAATATGCTTTAAATTTCCTTACTGAGTATGGAAGAACCAGACAATACATAAATCAACCAGATTCTAGACTGAAATTCTACAGATCAGTCTTCACAGAAATGAAAGACAAAGAATGTTCCATGGGTAATTTTATTTAGCCTCACAAGAGTCCTGGCTCAGATAATAATCATAACAATATTCCCCAACCTTGCTAAGGGTTATGAGGGAACATTGGTTTTCTTTGTACTTTTTTTTTCTTTTTGTCAGAAAGGCCATTTAAAGCACAGCTAATCAATTTATCTAAGATCCTTTGAGTCAGAAAGTAAATAATGTAGTACCCTCATCCCAATAAATCTTTATCATGCCAGTTACTGGATTCTTCCTCCCCTTGGGTATCATTTGCTTTGTTGCAGCAATTTTTTGCCTTAATGTTTCATCACATGCCTTGTTTTTGCACGTTTATTAAAAAGATTTTTATTAGAATGAAAGTTAGAAACCTATCTGCAACCATGTTAGCAAATACTAAATTGGTTGTTAACCTCACTTCCTACTATTATTCAAGATAAACTTTTTTTTCTTATTTACTTATATACTTTAAACATTTTTAATTATCATGTCTATATTCCCCATGACTTTTTTCTATTTCCGCTTCTTAAAAATATGTCAATCACATAAAATTTTATATTTCTCTCAATCCTTTCTTGCTATTTACAAGTCTATTAGAAAAGCTACTTGCTTTGTGAAATCTGTATCTATTAAAACATTTTTTCCCATATAGTCATTTGTGGACATAGATACTGTTTGGAGTTTTGGGATAGGATCTCTTATTAGTGGAAAATAGTTCTCTCTGTTTTCACAGCATCCAGTTCTTTTGGCCTTGGTATCTAGTTTCAGATATCTTTCCAGTAGAAGCTATTTCTAACAGGTATTAAGGCCTTTTAGTAGAATGGAATTCTGATAGTCATTGCAGGCTAAGTCAAAATAAAACAACAAAACAAAATTATTCTTCAGTGTTTTTTATATTTCTATCCTCAATATCTCAACAGCATGCAGTTTTCTTCCTAAATAAAATAAAATTAATATATTTTAGTTAGAGATGAAAAATTAAAGTGTAGATTTGCAGAGTATTATTAAACATGGCCCTGCAGCACTACAGTCATTGCAAATTTTGACATCAGCTCTTGTGAGCGTTCACATGAGGCCATCTGTTTGTGAAAAGGAAATTTTCTTTGTACAGCAAGGTCACAGCTGGAGGTGAGTTGTCCTTTGACAGGTTGAAGATAGTCGTGTTTTGAGAGCAAGCAGATATGCCTCTAATCAAACACTCTGTTAATACGTTTATCTCAATGTGGTCTACATATTGGGAATAGAAAATACATTGTATACATTTTATGTATTGGTAAAATACCATCTTAAGACCTCACCTGCCATCATCTTACTCCCTTTGTCGGTTTATCAATTCATTTCAAACAGGATAATAAATCCTTTAAATAATATATATATATATATATATTTAGTATGGTATAAATCACTTAAATTATCATAACAAAATCTTTGTTTGGAAACAAAGAGATGCTTTTCCACAGTGGAAGTTCAAAATATGATCAGCATGTAAAAAAGAGACATCTAGTCTTAATAAGACTTAGACAAATTTAAAAGCACTTGTTTTCAGGACTGCCATCTTCTCTTTCCAGTTGCCCATAGAAACAGAATGCCAAAAATATTCCCAATAAAGCACAACAGGCAGGAGCCTGAAAAACTTTTCAAAGCCTAGTAAAATTACTTAATGCAGACCTCTGCAAAGTACATGCAATGGAATTTTTCTACTACTATTTTTTCCTGGATTTACATCATGGTTATCCCATGTGTTATGACTTAATTTATAAATGTGCACTTTTCACAATATACTACTGTGCAGTTCTTACTATTAAAGTATTACAAAACCATGAATGTGCAACTATGGGTTACTGATGCTACCCAAATCATACATGTAATACTCTTCCTATATCTTTAATGTGTCAACTGTATCATGTTTCAAAACTTTCAAGAGAGCATCCTAGGTTTTGGGGATGGAATTTTTTGGCTTTCATTATGACCTGCCATTAAACATTATGAAAAACTTTTTAAAGTCAAATGTGATGTAAAGAAAACCACTATAAAAGCAGTAAAGTTGTTCAAATGATAAAACACATAGAAATATTTAGGTCAAACACAATATCTAGGAGTAATTACTATTATCTCAGGACTGTAATAACTTTTCAGTTGGCTTAAATTTCTCCCTAAAACAGCAATTACTGTGGCCATTTTATTTCACCTATTATGTCAGAAACTACTCCTATAAAATAGTTAAATGGCAAATAGAAAAATATTCGAAAAAGTATAGAAAATACCAAAGTGCAATATTTGAAACATGAAGGAAAAATATTTCTAAGCTACTTGATTCTTGGTTATTCAGGAAAGACGTGTTTTAGACCTCACAATCATTGCTAAAAAATTACATTCAGGTTGGAGCCATCACAAATTACAGCACAGAAGGCCCTTTCTTGTTATCAGAGTCAGCCTATTCTTTCAAAAAAAAAAAAAAAAGTAATCAATGGACAGACTGTGATTGATTTTGGATAAAATTAGATAAATAAATAAGGTGTAAAGTCAAAAGACCATCTGGTCCAGCCTTTCATAGAAAAGGGAACCTAGATAAGATTATCAGAAAGGGAGCCTAGATGAGATAACTGGGAGCTAAAATGAGAATAGCACAGTTCTCCTTAATTTATTGAACATCTTTTGGAGATGAACCTTGTCAAAATCCTTTTGGAAATCTTCATAGAATTTATCAGATCAATCACATATTTATCAGCAGGATTCATTTACAGATCCTGATAAATTGGTCCTACAGCAATAAAGACTCTATCATTCTTTTCCAGTGCAATATTGGGCATAATTTTTATAGATATAATTTCACTCAAGACTACTTAATATATGTGTGTATTTTTAAATTACAGTTGTCACAAAAATACTAACAACATAACTGTAAGAAGAACTATGCTTAGAGATTCTCTGCTGGCATCTCAGAACACCTTTCTAGAATTTTGCTTGGTTCTGTTAAAAAATTCAGCTTTCTAATTACAAGTACATGGACCACTTCTTAAACAATATTGAGAAGAAAATTGAAGTGAGCTGCTTTGAGCCAGAATTGGCTCTCTTGGCCCTGCTTATGCTGTCACTTTTGAGACCAGTCTTGTCTTCACTGTAGCCTGTTCATGTTTCTCCCTAAAATGTCTCAAGTGGATACACAAAACAGACAGACTATAGAGTGGAAGGGACATTGGGATGCCAACACTGGTCCAACCTCCCAGGTCAAACTTAGCAGTCTGGTCAGATACCTCAGGTCATATTCACCAGGGGTTTGAAAAATTCATAGCTTCCTTACGAAACAAGTTCCAGTTTGGTTTTTTTCTTTTGTTTGATTGTTTGGGGTTTTCTGGTTTTGTTTGGTTTTTGGTTTTGGGGTTTTTGTTTGTTTTTGTTTGGTTGGGGTTTTTTGTTTGTTTGTTTGTTTTTGGTTTAGGAGCTTTTTGTTTGTTTTGGTTTGGTTTTGTTGGGTTTTTTTTGTTGTTGTTTTTTGAGGAATTTTTTATTGGTTTTTTTTTGGGGGGGGTGGTTTTGGGGTTTTTTGTGTGTGTTGTTGTTTTGTTTGTTTGTTTCTTTTTTTCCTAAAACTTCTTCAGCTCTCTGAGTTTTATGTTCCAGGGTCTATTGTTGGACATGCACATAATATATATGTATTATTTGTATAGATCACACCTGCTTAACAGCTCTAGAAATTCCACTGGTTTGTATTAGTGACCCAAAAATAAAAACGTAATGTCACAATATGCCTTAGAGTTATTGACAGCAACTACATGAACTGGCAGTTTTCTCAGAGGACATATACAGGATATGTATTTACTTTTAATGGCAGCTACTGAAGAGGTAAAGCAACCAAGGTGCCCTCAAGTGGCAATCGGTACCTTGTGTGTGCACAACTGAATCAGATCCATTAAGTGTATTGATGTTTTCCTTTGACTATACTCAGACTTTAGTCATGGAGCTCGCTTAAAAAACCAGAGATTTAGACTAAGTCTGTAGGCAGTTCTGTACACCTGAGACCTGAATCCCAAATTCAAAGACAGATATCTGGAATCTGAAATATAGTCCTATTACAGCCATCTGATTTCCCAACTACTTTCTATTTTACCTGAAAATAATATTCTTTTAAAAGTAAAGGTGAATATAAATCCTGCCAGTAATCTGACATCGTGGAAAGCATTGACAGAAAATATGGGGACTTCTGGTTTCCTCTTAGAAGTAAATTACACTTCCCAAATATCTCTTTCTGAAGTAAGCTCTCATTGCTTTAGTTAAACCCGATTTCAGAATGACTTTTGAAACAAAGAATGAGACAGCTTGAAATAAACATGGACAAGAAATTAAAGCATGAGCAGTGGTGCTCTGTTGAGTGAGGTGTCACTGCAGGGTGCAGTACTCAGGGTGACAAGGCAGGGACCACACCTTGGCTCTGCAAGCACGAGCCCATGAAGTGCTTTCTCAGCAGTGCGTTTGTCAGCAAGGTGCACTCAGAGTCAGGGCATCCTCATCTCCCAAAAAGGCTGAGCACAGAGGGACTCCCCCACTGCTGTGCAATGGTGTACTGGTAACCTTCCTGACCTGTATCCTTCTGTGAATGAGTGTGTGTGTGTGTGTGGCACAGAGACAGAGAGAAGGTCGTTGGCTACAGAAGGGTGTTTAGAAATATGTGTTTATTGACTTTTTAAAATGTCTAGTACAGTGGTTTATCTTCCGTATTGTTGTTATTGATTTTGACTGTGTATTCACAAATTGCTTGTTAATTACTTGTCACCAATAAATCAATAAGTCACTTAGATTATGATTTTGCTTAAATTACCTGAACTCAGAAATTTTTACCTGTGATAGATATTCTAAGGTTCAGATCTTTGTTGTGGATAGCTGGAAAACCTATTTAATTTTTTGCCTCTAAAAATGGTTTTTTATTTCACAAGATACAAACATAAATATCGTCAGCCATGTCAGACACAATATTTCAAAGTGAAACTCTTAACATTTCTGAGAACATTAGTTCCACAGATCTGTGTTTCAATAGAGTTAAAAAAGAATGCTATTCATTACAGACCCTGTTTAATAGCTTGCCCAATGGCATGCTACCCAGCCTCCAAACAATCTAGAAGTGTCATAAATTATAGCTCTATTTGCACCTCTTGGAAAACACTGTGGCATTTGAAATAATATTATGCACCTCCATTTGGACAACTCACCAAGCTCTCTATCAACACTTAAAGTAGGGCAATTTACACACAATGAGAAGGATTCCTGCAGAATGAGAGCTCTCAGCTGGATACAGATTCATGTAAAGAGTTACTGAAAAATTGATTCAAAATATGTTGTAGAAATACCAGGAACAAAATCAGCACAACCAAACCAATGTGTGGAAAAGACCTTCTAGTGATTTTGAGAAAGAAGGAGCAATAAAACTGGAAGATTGTGACAAACATTGAATGAATTGTACATGTACTTAATGTTTTTCTTCCTGTAGTGATGCACCTCATAAGCTAAATTTCAAAAGAGAAAATCTTTTCTTAATATATGATAAAATTTGATTTAAATTTAAAGGTTTAAAAATCACAGAAATATGTAATACCCCCTAAAAAAGTAAGATCCTAATTACTCGGTATGAGAAAACCCACAAGATTTTATCACACCAGCAAGTTTTGCTAAACCCTTTTAATCACAACAAGCTCTTTTATCAGGAATAGGCATTTATTCAGATCAAACCTAAATCTATCAAAGATAGCTTGCTTATCAAATAGCAAAATTCATATGTAAGTATTTAGTCAGCATTTGAAATACAATTCATTAAGTTTCATTTAGGATAAGAGTAATGAAAAATAAAAAGATTTGGGGTGGAAGAAAATGGTTTAAATTACATGGCAATATCTTTGTTTTTATTAAAGGTATTTGAATATTCATTTATCAGACTCTGTACTCACATCACACATTTTCATAAGTGCAAAGGTTTTCTTCAGTCTGAATTACTTAAAATACACTTCATACCACGATGTATTTGACAATGGGATATATTCTGTATTGCTTCTTAAAGGCACAAGATGCAGAGGAAGTCAACAGAGAGGAAGAAGAGGCAAAGGTTTGCCCAAGTTTTGCCTGCTCTGCAGGCTCAGCTAAGTGCTGCCTCACAACAGATTCTACATTTTTCACCCAGCTGCTTTGCATTTCAGACTTGCTTTACAATAAAACACTTCAGCTACACTTCTTCCACCCTGATATGTGACTTCTCATACAATTCTGGGCAAAAGAAACTATAGTGAGAAAAACACAAAGTTTCTTCCCTCAAGCTCTAGGTGAACTGCTATAACTTGATAATCCTATTTTTAGAAATATAGTAATGAAAATCAAGGATAAAGAGTATATAAATTTACTGTTTCATCAATAAAATATCCATTCATGTGCACCATCCTACTTGAAATGCCAAATAAATTCTTTCTCTTTCTCTTTCTCTTTCTCTTTCTCTTTCTCTTTCTTTCTCTTTCTCTTTCTCTTTCTCTTTCTCTTTCTCTTTCTCTTTCTCTTTCTCTTTCTCTTTCTCTCTTTCTCTTTCTCTTTCTCTTTCTCTCTCTTTCTTTCTTTCTTTCTCTTTCATTTTCTTTTCTCTTCTTTGACTGATAGCACATTAAAACAACAGTAAAATTTAATAAGAACAGTAGTAAAACTCAGCATTGAATTAAGATGTTTATATAATCTGTTGTGAAATACTGATTTATGTCGGATATCATAACCCTGTGCTGCTAAAATTATTTTTAAAAGTGTTATGTTCCAGACACAGCTTCAAAACATTGACACCTTGAAAAAAAAAACCATAATATAAATTCTTCATGAGTCCTAAACAGACCTTCTGCATATGGTGATTTTCTCCTTTGATGCACTTCTGTTTAAAATTTTGGCTGTGGCAAGTGTGTGATAGACTGATTTTACTCAAAATTTTTCAGTAATGAAAAAAAAAAAAAAAAAAGGTTTGCCTAATTTAAGTCAATTAATACGTCATCTAAGATGAAAGAGGTTTTCTCTTTCCTTCCATTGGTATATGACAGGAAAAGAAAAATGGTCTTTATTTCATTTTATTTAATTAACTGTGTAATACAAAAAAGAAACTTCTGTAGTGCTTAAAATATTGAAGATAACATTAATGCAATAAAATTGTACTGATTTCTATTGTTAAAATTAAATTTAATAAAAGTAAACCAAATTTAAATTAGCATTAATTTTGTTAGTTTCGGCTTTGGTTACTTTCATATATTCCTGAATAAAATAAGTTTGAGGAGGTAATTTGATTTCAAATTTATTTTAATATTTTTGCCATTGGAAGTGTAAGACGGAGATTAGAGGTACTATTTTTATTAGGCAGGATGATATGAAATGGTATAATTATGAAGAAGAAAAGTCTGAAAACTATAGAGATATTCAAATAAAGGGACTAATTTAAAAAATGAAAAATAATTAGTTTAAGAAAATTAAAATGTTTATAAGTAAGCTTTATAAAAACTAAAGTGTTTATAAGTATTTAGCAACTCCAGAACTTGACACTAAAACATCAACTTACTCCTGATCCACTGGGGGTGTAACCTAAATGAAGCATTTTCATTAGAACAAAAATACCAGCTCTTCTCATCAAATAGTTTCAAATCCAGGTATTTCAAAGGACATGATTATAAGCAAATGGCCACAGCTAAATTCCTTAGGATTATTTGAGACTGTTTTTCTGTCTTTCCCTGTTTCTATGCCCTCTTCACTGAATCAGGAATTTTTGCAGCCTGCAAATTTTATGTCTATTTGCTACAGACCGTCTGCTTCATTACTCCTTCCGTTCTTTTTACCTTCCTCCAAATTTCCCACTTTATTTTCTCTGTGTCTCATGTCTCTCTTTGAATCTTCATTCCTTCAGAAATATGTACTTCATGTATTAGGTACAAGCAGCAGAGGGGAGTTCTATACTTTTTTTAAGAAGGGATTTATATATTCTGCTGTTGAAGAACAGAATAAAACAATGTGATATGGTAAGATTAGTTACAATTAAACTACAGATACATTACTTCACGGTCATTTTTTACTTAACACTTAATAAAATAATTAATTAATGCAATTAATATTTTCAATGGCTCAAATGAGATCTTATTTGAATAAACCATCCTACCTAAATATCCTATTTCAGAACATTTGATTTTTTAAAGAATTTTATTTTTACTAACTGAAATATCATTTACTAACTGAAATGAGGTTGCATTGAGAGGTAACCCACTAACATATGACTTCCAATAAGAAATTTTGTGTCTGGATCGTTTTAATTGCCTCCACTTTTTTATTGCAAAAGAGTGAGGTGACGTTAGGAATCAAAGTGAGGAATGTGAACTGTGACGGCCAGACTGCAACTTATATTTTCAAATATTCCTGACAGGCTTTCCTGTAATAAAAAGGTGTGCACATAGCTGCATGGAGAAAAGAATTTACAGCATCCCTTCTAAAATGTGTATTCATAAAAAATGTAGTATCTTCATAAAACACTGTACCTCATCTCTCCCCTCCCTGTTTTCCTTCACTATTATTGCTGTCGGAAGTGGAAATCTAGTGGGAATTAGTAAGGGATGATAACAAGATAGTAAAACAAAGTTACTTGTTGGTGACAAAATTCAACAGAAATGATTCTTAGGACAAAATAAAAAATATAATATCCTAAAAGTCAAAAAGCTCAGAAGAGAGATGCAGGAAGACAGAAGATACATTTATAGAAAATTGGATTGTAGATTTCCCATTCTGCTACTGTCAGTCTCTGAGTCTGGAAAGAAAAAAAAAACCAAAAAAACCAAACCCTAACAACCAGCAAACAAAACAAACCAATCAAGAAGGTGAAATTCAGTCACATTGCTGAACAGAAGAAAGAAGACTGACTTTGGACATCCTGATGTGGCAGAGAACCATGCACAGAGACAACAAAAGGTGGTAGACTAGGTGAATGGTGTGGACAGATTTCTCCATCTGTCCCTTAAAAGATGTGCAAACCCTTTGCATTTTAAGTACATGGTGCCCCTTGAATTCAGGAATTAGAGACTGATCCTTGGGTGCTTTCTATTAAGCTGCAATGCTTTGTTCCTACAGTTGCTTCCTGCATGGTTTTTTTTTTTTTTTTCATTTTGCATTCTAATAACTAAAATTGATGAAGAAACGTTCTCTGGCACTGAGATCAAGTGGCATGGAGACCTTCATTTCATGCATTTTGAGCTCCGTACCCCTCAGTATGCTCTATTCTGCTGTACCACCCTTTGGTAATGATCCCTGCAATTTTGTATCACCAAACCATGGTGAGGTAGCATGGGAAAATGCTACTTGGGCTGCAGAAAAAACGTATCTTAGGCCATCTTGATAATATGTATGTGCATGGTCCCCAGAGCAGTACCAGCTATAGTTTCCTTAATGGTATTAACATAGCCTTAAGGGCCTTCTGTTCATGATTTTCACCTTCTATATGTTTTCCCCTGTGTAATATAAAAGCTGGAGAAAGTGATAACAAGGACTTAAAAATGTGTAATTGGGGGAGTTGAATGATCTGAATTCAGTGCAGAGAAAATGAGGGAAGAGCAAACAAAGTTATTTCAAGTGAATTTTCTTACTCCTCCCCACAGGGAGACTAGGCTGAACTCAAGGACAAAACAGTCATGGGGTTGCTCCAAGCTTTATCAGCATCCTTTATAGACATTTTGTTCAGCCAGGAACTTATGAAGCACAGGAGCAAGCAGAAAGGACTATATGTCCTGGTACAGTTTTAATACTAAGAGCTGGAAGAAGAGACAGAGGAAGTAAATAAGTCTGAATTTTACATTATTTCAGGTTTTTTTCTTGATTGACTGGCTTCTGTTAATCATTTATCCGTAGTGCCCACTAGAGGAAAACACCAATTTCTAATCTAATAAGAAATTCAAAATTCTTCCTCAGAGATATCACAAGTTTTAAGGACATTCAGCTTGGCAATACCAAAGTTAGCTTTTAATTGCAGATTTCTGCACCATGTATTCATACATGGTAAAATAACATCTGTATGCTGGCATGTAATTATATGCATTTTAATCCCTTCTTGTTATAGGAAAATACACTAGAAGCCATTTTCTTGTCTAGTTTCAGTGAGGTTTTCCTTTAAAAATGTAAATTTTNCATACATGGTAAAATAACATCTGTATGCTGGCATGTAATTTAATCCCTTCTTGTTATAGGAAATTTTAATCCCTTCCTGTTATAGGAAAATACACTAGAAGCCGTTTTCTTGTCTAGTTTCAGTGAGGTTTTCCTTTAAAAATGTAAATTTTGGAGCAGCTTGTCCTTTAATAAACCACAGCCTTGACATTACTGGGGGAACAAGCGACTTTGGTGTAATCTAAAGGAGCCTATAATTTCAGTTACTCAATCTGCATTTATCAGAAGACAAAATAAATAAATACAAACTGATTTCTGTTACCATGTGGAACTATATATTTGGCTGGACTAAGCATTATTTTGCACATTGCTTTCTATCTTTCTATTAAAAGCATGAAGTATTCTGAGACATTATGCCGTATGGCTCTTATAGCTGCAGAGCAGCTGGGCTAAATTATCAAAGGAGGATGCACAATTAAGCAGGATCTTACTAGTACAATCGAGGTCTGTAATTAAGCTTCTGTCTCCATAGACACATCTGGTCCCTGCCTCCTCACTGTGCTCTGGAATCTGAGATTTACTGTTGTTGGGCACTAACAAGTCTGTTGCGGGGAGGGGGAGTGCATTGTGTGTATACTGGGTACTATACACCTCAGAAAGATCTGCAGGATCAAGATCTTAGTGTTAAAAAATTGAATTTCAGAGGAGGACATCATTTAACTTCTTAAAAAGATCTAAAACTTCCATGGCTCATGTATTTACCTATATCTATTTGCCTGTATTTGAAAAAAACATGGATCTCTGAAAACAGCGGCATCAATTACTACATTACACTTAAAATAATGACACATAGTTGTCTGTTGAGCTATTTGGCCATTTTTTAAAAAATTCTATGCATTATATGAGTAATGTGGTAATGCCTAAAGGCTAAAAAGATTTTCCATTTCTATTCTATACTTTATTATTAGTTAGAATGAATTGAAAATGTGTTATTCAGCGTTGTACACACAAAATTTAAAAATGCACATTATAGAAGGTATATTAAGGATCAAAATCACATGACTAAATTCAAAGTAAACAGATTTGATATTGTCTCTATACTATTCTCATGCCTGTATCAGTACAATAAGAGATAATGTCACTCATATCTTCAATCACAGAATTGCAGAATGCTTTGTGTTGGAAGGAACCCTTAAAGAATTTCTTGTTCTAACCATCTGCCTTGGGCAGAGATGCTTGACTTTAGATCTGGTTGCTCAAAACCCCCTCTAACCTGGTCTTGAACATTTCCACTAATGGAGAATCTACAACCTCTCTAGATAACCTATTCCAAAGTGTCACCATCCTTATTCTAAAAAACTTTTCCTTGCATACAATCTCAACCTTTATTCTTTCAGTTTAAAACCATTGCTCCGTGTCCTACCACTACAGACCTATGGTAAAAAGTCTTTTTCCATCTTTCCTTTAGGCTGCCTTTATATGCTGAAAGGCCACAATATGGTGTCCCCACAGTCCTGTCTTCTCCATGTTAAAAAACACCAACTCTGAGCTTTTCCTCATAAGAGGAATTTCCATTTCACTGATAATTTTCGTAGCCCTCCTCTGGGCTCACTCCAACATATCCTCTTCTTTCCCTTACACAGGACCCCAGAGCTGGATGCAATACTTAAGGTGTGGTCTCGTAACAGCAGATTAGAAGGGGAAAATCACCTTCCCCAACCTGATGGGCACACTACTTTTGGTGTATTTGGCTTTTAGGTCTGCAAGTGCACAATGGTATTTCATGTACGATTTGTCACCCAAACTCCTTCTCTCTGCCTGGCTGCTTTTAATACCTTCATCACTCAGTCTCTACTGACATTTCGCCTTGTTGAAATTTAGTATATTAACATGGGCTTACTCCTCCAGCCTGTCCATTCTCTGCATGGCATCCCATCCCTCAGATATGTCAACTTCACTACTCACCTTGGTCACCTGCAAGTCTACTGAGGGTGGTCTCAATCCCCCTGTCAACATCATTAATAAATACATAAAATATTATTGGTCCCAGTGCAGACACCTGAGGGAAACCCCTTGTTACTGATTTCCACTTGTGAGTTGAGCCATTGACTATAACTCTTTGGATGACTGTAACATCCATCCATCCATCCATCCATCCATCCATCCATCCATCTGACAGTTCAGCAGACAAATCCAAACCTCTCCAGTACAGAAGTAAGAATGTTGTGTGGGACCTTATCAAAGGTCTGGGTAGATGACATCTGTAGCTTTTCCTCTGTCCACTGGTGCAATAGCTCCATCATAGGAGGCTACTGGTTAGCTACTACATAGTGAGACAAACACATTCAATTAACAGCTGAATAGAAGTGGAATCAGAAGTGAGGGCACAGCAAAAATCAATCAGCACATACATTGTCATTGCAAACATGCATGCACAGATATTTAATTAACAAGAAGCATACTTTCAGTTTTGAAGGATATATATGGGTTGGACTGAGTTAGTTCCTGTTGAGTCACAGTGGCATGAGTATAAACAAGTCTCTACAAGTGTCACAAATGAGAGAAAAGATAATTATATCTGCACTGCAGATATTTCCAGCTGACAATCAGATTTATATAAAGCCTTTTGGAAGCAGGAGAAAAGTTCTCAATTATTTCATTTGTTCTTTTATTAAGCAACATGTGAAGAGTTTGTTTACAATATAGTAAGTAGATTTTACATTTAAATAAAAAGGTTAATTTTACTTATCCAAAATTAGAAAATTTTGCTAATTTTAGTAGATAAAAAAATCCAATCACTGTGCAACTAACACTTGTAAAATTAAAAAGTGTGAGATTGATCTTTTCTGTCTAGATCTCATAGTCTGTTGTATTTATGCAATGAGTATCTACTGATATACAAATATTTGAACTCAACTCTTCTTAAAATGGAGCCAAAATAAAATGGTACTTAACTATTATTATATTCTAATGAAAAAATCTGAACATCTAAAAAATCTTTTATTTTAGCAAAAGGGACAAAAAAGCTAAACTAAAAAAGCTAAACTTTGACATTTAGCATTGTACAATCTAATAGGCAGAAGTTTGTATATTGAGGCCAGAAACACCATGGCTCTACACCCTTGCTACAATGCAGACAGTAGCTGACCTATGCATGTAAGGAAATGATATTAAAACTAAAAGGATGAACCTACCCTGTGTGTTTTTTTTCCCACTCTGTTCTGCATATTTTATAAATAAAATACTCAGGATATTTTTGAGCCCTTTTATGAGTTTCTTACGACTGTAAGACACTCATAACTTGAATTTTTAGTTATTTAGTAATTTCTCTGGCCCATGAGAGATGGCTAGGATGTACTATAAAAACATTTATTTTCAGAAAAAAAATATACTCAAAATGATGATGTCTGCCCGACACTAGGCATTGGGAGTTTTGAAAACTGCATATTTGAATTTGATATTATTTTGCTGGCAAAAGTCTTGAACTGCATTTTTTTAGTTGACTCTGTCTTAGTAAATATGAACTATGTGGTGCTCTTGTTACTGAGGAAACCTTGCAAATATCCTACCCCTGCTGCATTATAAATGATGGCACAGTATCCTTTTGCTGTTCAGAATAAAAGGAATGAAAGCAATGGAGAGTCAGAAATCAGACTGCTGCAGGTAGGTAGCCAGCATTAAACTTTTGAGAAATGCTGAACTATTTAAATCACCATTTCTAAGATTCTCTTTCCAGATCCAGAATATGTGTGGAATACAGTCCTTCCTTCAGTCTGGGAGAAGAGGAACAGAGACCCACATGAAACATTAGAGTTTCACTTTGTAGCTTTGAATATTGTACTGAATTAACAAACACCAAGTCGTAATTGATTGCAATTAATTAATTATATAAATATCTCTTTTATGAACTTCAAACATGGGATTATTTCATATTAACTGTATGGGTCATAGGTTATGGAATTGTGAGAAATAATTGTATTAATATTGTTTCTTATGTATATATAAGGTTTTTTTCCCAGAACATTTTAGAGTTTGACTTCTGATACTAGCCTTTTGTTTACCATAAGGGAGTAGTCACAGCAAAAAACAGGCAGCTGGAATGAATTTATGCTTTTTGAGAAACCTTACCATTCAACTGAATGCTGCCCTGAAGCAGGACAAAAGATTTGAACTGCCTTTACCTTTATGGAGAGATAAAACCTAAACTCAAAAATTTTTGCCAAATGTTTTGGGAAACTGCACTGCAGTATTTGTATTCACAGAAACTACTATTCAATTAAATATATGATGATGTCAGTTCAATACCTTTCCTTGAGAGGCTGGACCTCCAACCATCTACTTTTCCATAGAAAAGAGGAGACAAATAACTTCATACTGTATTTGTTCTATACTACAGTGAAACAGCAGCCAGCCTATGTTCTGAACATAAATTGTATAGATAGGTGTGATATGGACTAAAATGCGGTTTTAAAGATCATAAAAAATATGTAATTTCACAGGGACAAAAACGTTCAACCAAATGGCACAGACAAACTATTGAAACAGCATGACAGCCAAGGCAGATACACTGTAAGATGAAAAATAGAAATTAATTTTCTCCTTCACTACAGCTGTAATTGAGTAACAGTTGATGCCACATTGTATTATTTCATGAATTCTATAGAACATTCTAAATACCAAGAAGGGATGCATCTGATTTCAATAGAAATTGCAAAAGAAAAAAGGTTTGGGTCCAGTGTAGATATTGGTCTCTACCTGACAGTACAGTTTGCCCTACAGATGTAATGAAAGGTTTGACCTTCTGAAATACAAGGAAATTTATTTCAGTGAGCTCCAAGAACTACAGGAAGTAAGATAACTCTATAGACAAACACATTGATTCATGGTTAAGGATGCAGCAGTTTTAAAGAAATCAATTTTGAAGCAGTTATATGTTGTTTTGTGCAGGGGACACTTCTTTGATCTCAGGCTTAGGTGGCAAAGCCTTACTGTGTACTCTGGCTTAAACTCTCTCATCAGCACACAGTTTGTTCTTTTGTACTGCCTGGGGGGTTGTGCTGTCCAAGCCTAGATGCTTCCTGGGGAAGAGCTGGCATACAGAAAGCAATGTCGTAGATGGTGCTGGCAATTAAGCATGAAAAATGGCAAACCTTCTTCCTGTCCCTGTGCTACTTATGCACACAGAAATAGCTTCAGTGTCTTGCGGATGTTTATTAATGTCACTGGTGTCAGCATTATCCCCTACTTAAATGTGAGGCACACTTTCAAGACTTTTGTTTAGAAAGTTAAGGTGCTTGGCAAATACACTCACTATATATGAAATTGAATCCTCTTAGTTTATAGTCTGTACCTGGAAGAAAATAGATTGCATAAAATTAAAGCATGCACTTGGGAACAAAGACTCCTGTATTCTTGTGCTGCAGGCAGGTATTACCTATTTAGCAAGTCACTGAGCTGTTTCTGCTTCATAAATCCCATATACAAAAATGGCATATTCTAGTCATTAACTCTAGAAAAATAGTAATAACCTACAGTAAAAAAAAATAAAAATCAAACAAACAATGGGGAAGGGGGAAGAGGTTAAATAATAGTGATTTTTATGTTTGTTTAAATATCAGTGAACTTTATCTTTGAAAAAATCATGCACATTGATTTAGAAAAAAAGAAAAGATAAAGATAGTTGTGGGTAAAGAGTCAAAGTAGTCTATCATAAATGGAAGAGGCTAGTTCAGTCCAATAGAGAACCTGACAGGACACATATGATAATATTATTCCATCTAACTGAAAATCATAACTGCATTTTAAGATTAATGGGAAGTATTAATGTTTAGCACTACATACTCCCATCTTATACTCACTAGAGATTTATGAGCATTCAAAGAATGAGCAAAATCTGCAATTAGAAATCATTTGTCATTTGGAAGGTGTCATTGATCAACATCAGCTTTCAGTAGCATATTTGATATCTATTAAAAATTATTTAATTTTTATTCTTAGTAAGTACCCACAGGAAGATCCTTCAGTTCTCATTTATGTGCATGCCTTGTGCTTACAGACCAGACAGGGGTTGTTAATTTCTGAGGTCCTTTATTGACAAAATTCACATGAACATGCTTAATAATGGTGAGAAAAGAGTGTATGCTTGGTGTCCGAGAAAAATTTTATCTAAAAGTGCAGCTGCCCAGTATTTCTGTAGCCAACCAAGAATTCCTAGTTTATTAATCTGATATGCTAGTTTGTCTCCTTTGATTCTTTTAGGGAGCCTGGTTTGATCATGTTTCCAGATATACCAGGTGCCTCAAATGAGATTGAAGGTTTCTATATCAGGAAACACTGCAGCTTAAACAAATATAAAATGTTAATGTCACTAATGCTTTTCCATTCTTTTTGGAAGAAATAAGTATTTATAAGTAATAATAATACTGAGAAGAAATTCTGTCCCAGTCCTCAAGGAATGGAATTGGAATTTTTACGCAGATTTTTCATCTTCACATGACTTATGAATTGATGGGAAATTATGCATTGCCCCACTGCATTATCACAAAGCATATTTATCATGGTTTAGGTTGAATGACAAATTTGACATTTATTTCTCTGTTATTAAAATTAAAAAAATAAAAACCACAAAACCCAAACAAAAATCATATTAAGGGGATAAAATAAATCTATGTGAAACAAGTAAAGCAGTGTAATTAGATACAGCATTTTAAGTAGATGGTATATTCACTGAAGCAATGAAATTATGTTGCTTGAAGAGAATATCAATATTTTCACATTAACCATCCATTACTGTAGCTGTTATTAAAATTCAGCCAAAGAAGCACAAGAGCCATTTTGAGATCTTCAGTGCCATGGAGGAGTCCTCACAGCTGTACACCTGTAGGGGATGCCAGAAGAAAATGTAGAAGTCAACTTTTTCCATGAGCATATACCTGACTTGTGAGTGGATTCCTTCATAGTTCATGCCTTGGTCTTTGAATTCTGAAGTCAGAAGGCTGCAAAGAAGAGTATTAGTAGAAGAAAAATCACAGAATAATCACTACAATGTAGAGATTGTTAATCAAGATACAGTAAAACTTTGCAATGGAAGAAGCAGACTACTTTATTGGTATGCAAATAATCCTCTGAAAATTTTAAAGATATTAGAATTATTACACATAATAAATAATAGGGTTGTAAAGCCAATACGTATAACAAGGCAAAATAACCTTTTTTGTTCTTTAAGGAAGTATCTAGGTTTGTATTTATGAATTTAAAACATCACAAGTATATATTAATTCTTCCATATTTCTTTCTGAGTTTGGCAATTGGTTTATAGGTTCACCTATGATTTATGATTTATCATTTCTAACATAACACTTTTAATACATTTTTCTAATTTGAGTTATATTTCTATACTATGTGGTAATTAAAACAATTACTTTTATTAAATGATGTCTTGGGTTGAAATGTCATTTTGCTCTATGAATTCCTATTGACCTGCCTGTCGCTTTTAACATACTTTTCTTTAAAGCATTAACATTCTGTGGTGCAGTTGCATTAAAATAACGGAGCTAGGCAGGCATTCAACCAAAGGACTTCAGTTACATGATGCTCAGCTCCAGCAGTAGAATTTGCAATGCAGATGATTAAGTTTTCATAAACTGTGATTCCCATAAACCTCTTTCAATACTGGAGTACTCCGGATGGAAAACAGAAAATAAGAAAGGGATAGACTCAAGTGGGTTGCCTAAAGTGAACTGTCATGGTCTGGGAATCCCCAGACATGAAAGATGTGGACCCATTGGAACAAATCCAGAGGAGGCCATGAGGATGATTAGAGGTCTGGAACACCCCTCCTATGAAGGTAGGCTGAGAGAGTTGGATCTGTTCAGCCTGGAGAAGAGAAGGCACTGGGGAGAACTTACAGCATTCTTCAGGTATCTAAAGGGGGTCTGCAAGAAAGCCAGAAAAGATTTTTTCCCAAGTTCATGTAGTGGCAGAACAATGGGAAATAGAAAATTACAGATCCATCTACTTTCTATTGATCTTGTAAGACTAATCATCTCAGCTAGCATTTACACCTCTAAAAATTATGGGAGTTTGAGAGAAGATGTAGCCACAAGGAAAAGACGGTTTTGGGAAAGAATGCAAATTAAGAAAATGAGCTGGAGTCTATATGTATATATTGCGCAGCTATGTTCACTATGGCTCTGTTTGTTCAGCAAACAGATTTTTTAGTGCCAACTGACATTTTTTATGGCTTGTAACTTAGGTTTCAGTGCTGTGCTAATCAGATCTTGGTGTCATAAATACCTTGCAGAGTGTGACATATCTGACGTTGACAGAATAGGGTACTGGTCACCTTGACACTTCATCCTCCTCACATATATGTGTCCTGATACTGCCTTAAATTTAGCAGGGGAATCTGAAGATTACAGGAGAGTTGAAACAGATGAAACTAATGTGGTTATACAAAGCATGCCAAAAAAATTTTTATATTTTATGAAGTACGATATATTTTCAGAAGTTGTTAAAAATATCCTGTAATAAGTAATTATATTCTCCTCCGCAGTTCAACAGGCTACATTGTTATTATTTCCATTGTTTAAATTATATTTCTTGAAGGAATATGTCATTTACTTTGTATCTACAAGGTTATTCTTTTCTAATTATCCATTGCACAAATGGTAATCAGTTGTGCCGCATTGCAGCATCAATTCAGTAAAATAATGGTTTATTAAAAAAAATCTGTGAGTAAGAGTGAGACAAGCCTCCAATCTTTAGGACTTCTGCTAGCTTTTATCATGTTTAATTTGCTTCATTGTTCATATTATTTTCTTTCTGATTTCTTAGAAAATGATGAAGAATACACAGACTACTTAATAAAAGTGCAGAACCATTCTTCTATACAATTTAGCTGCTGAAAAATTCAATAAATTACAGGGTCAGTGCATAATTCCAATCTTATTAATGCTGTCTAAATCCCAGTTTCAAAACATACCCTCCATCAAGACACAGGACATCTCCTTCATTTCACCTCTAGCTGCTGCTGCCAATCTACACATTTCCTCCAATTAAGAACTCAAAAAACAACATTTAAAAGAGCTTTTGTCTGGACAGGAGCATACAGAAAATACTGCTGTTACAGTGGGAAGTAAATAAATAAATATATATTTTATCTCATTTGTGTGGCAGCAAAGTCTTCTACCTGGGAAAAATATACTCTCAAAGTGTAAAATATATTCAAACAATTAGGTTATTCAGGTAGAAAAGAAGAACATGTTCTGAAAATGTCTTTTGATGAAAAGAATTTATATTCACCTTCACTAATTCCCTTCTGAAACACATTTACTTCATTCTTCTTTTACATGTCAATACGTCTACTCCAGCACAAGCACAGTGGCATTCCTGACTGATACCAGTTCTGCAAAGCCTCCAAAGTTAGAGGCTCTGAAAAGTTGCTAAGGCCTTTTGTAATGTCTTCTAGCCATTAGAAAATTTAAATAATAATTTGTTCCATTATTTCTTATGTAGTTTATTATGTATACAGGATGGAGGTTATTGCATTTGCAGGAAGCTTGTATGGATTGAAAAGTATTCTCATAGTAGAGCCACAAGAAAACCCACCCTTTTTAATCATCTTCAAACTAAGCAATTCTCACAATAACCTAACTCATAAATCACTTGCGAGTGAGTTGGAGAAACACAGCAAGTATTAGTAGTGTTAAACTGCTGAGGATTGTTTAGGGATACCATACCCTAATATTTTAAATTAGTAAGCATGGATGGAACACTTTTTTTTTTTCTTAGTGGACTATAGAACCAATGGTACTTTGGAGGAGGTTGTTGGGATTCAAGATGGCACTGGAAACTAAGAGCATGGCTACGCAGAAGGTGCTACTTTTAGACCAGAACATTCAACTAGTTAAAGGCAGATAGGAGAATAGCAGACTAGTGACAGCTCTGACAGGAAGAGTCTGAGGATTAACCCATAGGAACTATATCAACAATATTAAAAAATTGTCAAGTAAAAGCATCCTTGTGCTCTGCTTATCAGAAGCATGTTCCTCCATATGAGAGTATTTTGGTAAGAACAGTGCATTCAAAGGTGTGAAACTGTTAGAAAATCCAAGTAATAATGCAACACGAACTTACACGAGATACATCATAAAATGTAAAATGAATAAATAATAATTTCAATCTTCCATGGAATTATTTACATTTTATTTGTTATTTTAGCTTCAGCTGCTAAAACAACTTTTTTGACTGAATTTTATTAATTCAGCAAAACTATCTTTTTGAAAGTCTTCATACCTGTACTAAACATTGAAGTGATTAAGAGAACAGCATTGGAAGGAAACCTGGTCCATCTCCCCTTCCTAGCTTCAGGCCTGTGAGTGATTAGAAGTTGGTCACTTCATTTGAGATAAATAACTTTACCAAGAGAGAATATTTTCCAGCCTTTATCTTTCGTCTTGGAGCTGTTCCACTTTGTAATAATAAATTATTGACTCGGTGGGAAATAATGGCATTACAGCCATGAAGGTTAGTGACATTGTTGTACAGCACAACTACACAAAGACTCTGACTTCAGAAGGCTGAAAATGACTCTTTTATTTTTGGGATGTGTCTCTATGCTATTCTACACAGACCAATTCGATTGGTGAAACAAAGAACAACTTCTTCAATTACATTGGTCAGACCAGAGGGACATCAACAAGAAGCCCTTCCTAGGGAAAAAATGGAAACAGATTTGCAGTTACAAAAACATGTTTCTTGTTTACAGAAAATTCCCTGGTAAGGGAGTTTCAGAAAACCAAAACATCCCAGGCATGAACCAGGGCTACAGGTTAGAGTGCACTGATAGGAAATGAAATTTTCACATTCAGGTCCTTGCTTCAGTGAATATTCAAAATTCATCAGAAAAAAAGTTCACAGACCAGTAATCCCCACTCAAATGACCTAATTAAAATAGTCTGTATGCATAAGAGACATCAGGCAGGTGGTCTCATCTGTTAGGGGGATACTCAGTCAGTACATTATTGTCTAGTTAGGAGGTAGTAATTTCTGAAATAATTTCATTTTTCATATTGCAAGTGAATGGCCAATACATTTTATTGCTGGATAAGGTCAAATATTGTCTTCTGGGTCCTTTCAGTGGGGAAGGCTACCTGGATCTAAAGCTGCTTAGCTCCATGACAGGATGCTTTGCCTTTAGAGGAAACTCTATGTCTTGTTGGATTGTTTGCAGAGCTTTTCACTCACTCTGCAAATACCCATTAATATGTCCTACTATCCTGTGCAAATTTTTATGGGCATAGTTACTGAATTTGTAAGTATTCCATTAAGTCCACAGGCCCTGTTGACATGGATCCACAGGTCCCAAGGGAGCTAGCAGATGTTATTCTGAGGTCACTCTTATTAATGTTTGATGGACCATGGCGACTGAGAAAAGTGCCCAAAGACTGGATGGAAACAAATGTCACCCCCACCTTCGAGAAAGGCAACTAGGAGGACTCAGAAAAGTACAAGCCAGCTAGCCTCATTTCTATCCCTAGAAAGTTTATGGAGCAGCTATTCCTGGAAAACATTGCCAGGCACATTAAGGAGGAGAAAATAATGTAGTCAGCATGGATCCACCATGGGAGATTCATGCTTGACAACTTTTAAAACTCCTATGAGAAATCTATTTGCCTGGTAGATGAAGGGAATATTGTCTACCTGGGCTTCAGGGAGGTTTTGGACATTTATGTACATAGCAGCACACATACATGCCTGAAGGGATAGTGCAAAGAGGAGGGAACCAGTGTCTTTTCAATGACGCTCAGTGAAAAGACAAGAGACAGTGGGCACACACTGAAGTAGAGGAGATGGCCTCTGAGCATCAGGAAGTGATTTTTTACTGTAAGAGTGACTGAACCATGGCACAGTCTGCCCAGAAAGGTTGTGAAGTCTGGATCTTTGAAGATGTTAAAAGAATGTCCAGATATGATCCTGGCCAACAGGCTCTAGGTATCTTGGTTTAAGTAGGAGGGTTGGACCAGATGACCTCCACAGACTCCTTCCACCCTCATTCATTCTGTGATAGTGAATTCTCTCAGAGATGCAGCTCAAAGACTGGCATTTCAAATTTCTGTGCACAGACAGATCCAAATGGACATGGGATTTAACTTCCTTTAGTAGTCTTCAAGTGGAATGTAAAACTCTAGGATAATCCTCTCTTCCATAACTGAATCCCTTTCATGAGAAATCCTCAGGTATCTAAAGATCTTCTGATGCACATGCTGAAGACTGACACTGGCTGAGCAAAATTCTCTCTGTTTGTGTCTAAGGCCAATTAGGGTCTTCACAGAAAGTATTTTCAACATAGTTATAGAAGGTGTGTTGTTAAGAAGGGACAACTTAGATCATAATAGCAAATATTGGTCCACAAGATGTATTAATGTATGAGAATTATCTATTTGTGTTCAAAATAAAAATAAAGAATTGGTCTTTATTTAACACTTTAATTGCAATTCTCATAGAGGAGGAAAAACATCTAAGCCCTTAACTTTCCAAACTCTAACCCAGATTTAAAAAATTCCTTGTAAAAAAGGTACCATAATTTTCAGATTATGAAACAATTTTAGTTGAGAAAAAAGTTATAAAATTGTGTAAAATGTGGCAAAGAAGCTAAGAAAATTGGAAAGAAATAAAACCAGAGAAAAAGAGCAAGCTTGAGTCTGCAATCTAGTTCTATAAGTAATCTTCTAGAACAGGGAAGCCCAAGTTGCATTTCAAAGGTATTCATTCACTTTATTCAGTAACTGGTCAATGTAAAACCCAATCCTTTTGTACAACTTCTCGCAGCAACAAAAAAATCCAACAGGTTGACAGCACCATCACACCTGTCCCAGAAATACTTAAAATAGAAATAATGATTTTCTTGAAAATGTATTTGCTTAAAAGCTGCAAGGCATTTCAGGGATTCTCCAAGTTCTCATTTCTCCATGTGGCTGGAAAGTATACCTGACAAAATGCATAACAAAGCATGTGATTTATAAGGTCGAGTAAAATGAATGATTTGGAAATTGATCTCTTGTTGATATTAAACTTGGTGTCCACTCTCTGTGAAGATTCTAAAAAAATTACGGAGCTGAAGCATAAATCTGCCACTACAGGTGTTGTAACATAACATTAATACTCCTTTTGGAAGTAACATCCCTCCTAAAACATTCAAACTCATGTTTTTCCTAACTCTCCATTTCATGTGCATTGATACTATCCCAGATGCAAGGTGAGAGAGTGTAATGTAGGTATTTGGAAACATACCATAAAATGTATTATTAGCACCACAAAATTCTATCAATCATACAGAATGGTATTGAAGAATCAATAATATTCCAACTAAAGCAAAATAACCTAAAATTATAGACTATAGTTTAGGAAAAAACCCCAGTGCTTTTACAAATACATGCCCACATTTTGTTTTTTACTTTTATTTCTTTGGAGAATGAAAATGAAATAAGAGTAATAAACTTGTCACATTAAAAATACATGCAACATGCCAGTAGAAAATAGGATAAGCAGAAGTAATTAGTTGGAATATGTAGAACAAAGTATTACCCTTAAAATATTTACAGCATTAGTTTTGATATTCCCTTTGAATGGTTTATTTGCTTAGATTAATTAAAGTTTTACAGGAGCTTTCAAAAGGATAGTCACAATCTGAAATCTTAAATATCATATTTTCCATGTATGAGAACTGACTGCCTATACTTTAAATTATTAAAACAACAATGGAAATAATTACAAAGTTTGTTAAATAAAATATGTTACTTTATAAATCATTGCTTCATAAATCTGTAGTTTTAAAAAGTAACTAGAGAAAATACTGATAAGGGAAAATAAATGAGCAAGGTTTAGCAATTGTACAAGAAGTATTATGAACAAGAAAATGGATCAGACTTGAAATTTCCAGCCTCCAAGGTCTAGATCAATAACTACCGCATACTGAAGTTAAAAAAAAAGAATTCAAATTCCAAAACTGACATTCAAGTAAACATTTAGCTCAGAAGATTGACATTATATTACATCTTTTTCAGTAAACAAAAGGAAGATGACAATTCATATTGTTGCAGAGCAATAAATGTAAGACACAGAAGAACACCTAAAGAGGTTAAATAAAATTGTGTGCACAGANAGATTTTTCCGCAGTGCAAAATTTTGGACAGTAAACAGAAACTGGCATAATTATGACTCTAGAAAGATTTTTATTCATGCTCCATTTTTTTTACCTAAGGTCAAATAGACAGTGTAATCATCCTGTCTGTGGAAGATAAAATATTTCAACATGTGTTTATTTTGTTAAGTCACACATCTAATATACCCATATTTGTTATTCCATTAACTAGATTAACAACCTATGGTATGAACATACCTCATCAGCCAGTTACATTGCTTTGTACATCTTATGCATAGCTGCTGATAAATGGGGCAATAACATATTAACAATGCTGAGGCTGTATATAACATCCCTGGAATGGGGTTTTTTTCATCATTAATATTTAATAAATTAATTAACATGTTGAAGTAATAAACTTAAAGCTTACTTTGTGTTATAGCAGTGGAGCAATATATTTTGGCTGCTAACAATGAAGTCACAAATAAATGCTTTTAGTTGGCAGCCTCAAAGAAAACTATTTACACAATGCTTGCACAACACTTTTAAGAAAAAGCATTAAGAATTCCACATTGAGTTAATAAAAACACCTTAATAGGGTAAAGATGGAGAAAACTCCTTTATTCATGAATTTACAGTTTTTTCTTTCTTATTGCTATCCCACTAATTGACAAGGAGTTTAACTTCATGGAATAAGGTAGCACAAAATAATAGAGAAAAGAATTTGTCCAAAAAAACACCCTACTATTATTTTCTATAGAAAAAAATCTCTGGCTATTAATGATTTTAAATATTTTATTTGTTTAAGTTTCTTCACATGTATAGAAGTTCTGTAAGTGTTTGATACCCATCTAAATTATAAATCCATGAAGGAAAATTCTGAGTATTTAAGGAACATAAAAATGTCTATATGGAGAGACATCAAAGAATTATCCAGCACAAAAGTCTGACAATAGTCCACAATGGATGTTTAGGAAAGAATATAACAAAAACAAATGAAGAGGCAACAAATCTGATTGAGAAAAATTACATAAAATTTTGTGGAGTATTACTGAATAAAAAAATATATAGTCCTGATTTTCAATTACTTATTGTCGGAGTCCAGGGCATTCCTCNTTGGGAGGAGTCAAGAGTCATCCTGTGCCTGAGCTGCTGTGAACATCTTGGCTGGGCACAGAGAAAATTGTAAGAGAAGAGTTAATAAACAACGAGAAACCAAGAAACAACAAGACCTTGAGTCTCTGTTTCATTCTCACGCCAGACCCAAAGCCTTCAGAGGGCACAAAAGGCTCACTCGAGCCACCACCACGAACCACCACCTAAATCACAGGTGAGAGAAAACCCTAAACCCGAGAACTTATACATAGATAGTAAGAATTAAGACAATGACTTAAATTGTTGAGAGTGTCAAGTTTTATGAAGATTGCAGAAATCACTCATCAGCCTCAGTGGGCATTTGTTTTCTCCAGATTACCTGAAAATAGCAGAATGAACTTGCAGTTTAAAACTTAAAATAAGTATACACTTCTTCACGTTCAACCTTGAAATGTCTCATGCCAAGGGAGCAGTGCTGTACAGTGGTGTGGGAACACTGCTCGTGTAAGAAAGAAATGGAGGACCAAAGAGAATCAGTTTAGATGCTGACTTTGTGTAACATCTGGCTACAGGTCTGAATATAAATCAATACAGGTCCATTTCCATTGACATTATGAAGGGTACTACATTACTCTGAGGAGATGATAGTGTTTTTATTTACTGACAGTGGAATGGTATTGAAACAAAACAAAACAAAAAAACAGTTCAGCTGTTTTGTTAGAAACTGTGAAAAGTGCTAGTGCTTAGGTCTTCTGCAGTAACCGTGTGAATCAGGACTAAATTGGGCCAGTGACACTTTGAAATAAAGGCAAGTTACAGCTCCTGTTAATTCGGGATATAAGTTTCAAAGACTAACAGCTGTGTATATGAACTGTCTAGTAATACTGGTAACTTTCAAACTGTGCTTCTAACAAAAATCAGTCAATATCTAAAAAAAATATTTAAAAGAAGCCAAGTGAATCAGGCAACTGTCACAGTGATTCCTAAATCTCAGAGACACATAACGTGTAGGTGTATAGAAATATTTACATACATGTGTGTGTGTTAGTTTATTTGTGTTCTCTGTATATGTACATGTATAAAGATATTCAGCTTGAGTAATACATATTTACTAACTCTATTCAGTTGTGATTTTCATGGACAAACCAGATCAAAATGAGTTTTTGAATAGCTATTTTGCTTCTTTCACAATGGGTCAGCTAAAATCAATGGAGCCTTTCCACTGACTTCCCCGTAAGATGTAATCTCTGTGAGTTCAAACTATGATAGTAATTGCTGTTGGAAAAAAAAAAATCAAAGCATGTTGAAGTGTTCCAGTTTTAAGGCAGTTTTTGATATTGATTCAAACTTTCAGGTCTAGTAATGAACCTCAAAGGGAAAACATCAGTGGATTGCTGGCCTGTTCCACATGGTAACACCATCAGCTACGTTAAGATAGTGCAGTGTTTGAAAGTTTGAGATCTTTTATATGTGAAAAAAATGGAGGGGGAAAATAGCTAAAATACAAACTATGGCATGCCTTTTAACAGCAGGTATTTATTAATTAATTAAGTAATATTATTTAAAAAAAAAATGAATGTCAGTATGGAAAACATGAAGCTACACAAATGAGCCAGTGTGAAGGCTACTGCTCAGATACATTTACCAAATCATTCTTCAAAGTAATTTGATAAATAATTTGAATAATAANAAAAAAAAAAATCAAAGCATGTTGAAGTGTTCCAGTTTTAAAGCAAAGTTTTTGATATTGATTCAAACTTTCAGGTCTAGTAATGAACCTCAAAGGGAAAACATCAGTGGATTGCTGGCCTGTTCCACATGGTAACACCATCAGCTACGTCAAGATAGTGCAGTGTTTGAAAGTTTGAGATCTTTTATATGTGAAAAAAATGGAGGGGGAAAATAGCTAAAATACAAACTATGGCATGCCTTTTAACAGCAGGTATTTATTAATTAATTAAGTAATATTATTTAAAAAAAAAATGAATGTCAGTATGGAAAACATGAAGCTACACAAATGAGCCAGTGTGAAGGCTACTGCTCAGATACATTTACCAAATCATTCTTCAAAGTAATTTGATAAATAATTTGAATAATAAATTAAGAAAAGAGGAGGATGACTTAAAAATGTTGATTTGGTTGTAAAGTTGTTGTTTCATCACTGGAAGAAAACAGTACTTTTCTTTACTGCTCTTGTGTAAGCTTTAAGCTTTGTGTTCATTTTTTTTAATATGTTTACCAGTTTCCTATATGCTGTGTGCACCTCCTATCAAAAACTCTCTCCTTTCATGGCTTTTAATCTATAATCTGTGCTCCTTCTCTATATCACTGAGAAAATTCAAAACTTTAGCAATCCATAGTACACAAAAGCATAGCATGCTATTTATAACTATAATTCAGCAGTTGACAGATTCCATGTGAGACAGGGCTTGCTGCCTGCAGAATCTCTTTTCCATTTGACAGTGCACAAACTCACCAAACCCTTTGAAAAACAATAAAAAGGCATTTGGACACGTTAGATGTTTGAAAACTAGCCAGTTTCCAAAAAGTTAATGAATTAAACATATTATCCTGGCTTACTATTCACTTCTTTTCCCTTAGAGGATACCAGAAAACAGTCTTTGTGCCATATCACAGATTTGAGAGGGCACTTTTTTACAACTATTTCATTGTGGAGGCTGTTAAACAGCAAATGAACATGAAGGCCTGCTCCACTGAAATTTAAAATGAACTGCCACTATTAGTTGAAGGCAGATAGACAAGAACTGTTCATGAAGTAACGGGGAAAAAAAACCCAAAAAAACCAGTCACAGTGAAATTGGTTCCAAAAAGCTGCTGTTGTGGATATTAACACTGTGTGGATATTAACACTGTGTGGATATTAACTGCCGGAGTTGAGATGGCCACTGGACTCAGAGTGCCTCAATAAAAACTTCAGTGGCCTTCAAGTATCAGCACCATGTTATCAAGAAGTCTTTCACACTTTTTCTGTGTAGCAATCCTATGGGCAGCTCCACACAGCTCTGCCTCTTTCTCTCCTTCTCTCTTCCTTCTGCAGTTCCAACTCGCTGCTTCCTGTCCCTAGCACAGCCACCTCACCCTGTCTGTCCCTCATACAGTGGCTGACCTTACCTGTCCCTCACAGAGCCTCCTGTCCCTTCCTCCTCACAGCACGGCCAGCAGACTCTAACTGACTCTATAAACTAACTCACTCTTTTATCACACCCAGCTGTGAGGGCAAGGCTGTTCCCACTCTTTGGCAAGTAACACAGCTGCAGTATATCAGAGGCAGGATTGCCTTTAGCACTATCTCTATTTGTCTTCCCACAGAAATCTTGCTACTGTATGGTATGAATGAAATAGATATAAATATAGTCATAGAAAAAGTGAGATTAGAAGGGTCTCTTCAGACTGTCTACTCCAAACATCCTGCTAATATACCAGCTAGAGCAGGTTGTCACCGAGAAAACTCTCGGTGACAGCCAATGACTGTATGCAGTAGGGTCTTGAATGCCTCCACAGATAGAGACTGCACAGACTTTCTGAGCAACCTGTTGGGCGCACTCAGAAACAAAATCTATTTTTTCTTATGTTCAGATAGAATTTATTATATTTCAGTTTCTGCCCATTGTCTCTTCTATGTTTGCTGAATACAACTGAGAGGAGTATGTTTCCATCTTCTTTATCAGTTATAAATACTAATAAGTTTCCTTCTATCTTCCTTCCCTTCTCCAGTTGCAATAGTCCCAGCACCTTCAGCATCTCTTTGTACCAACAGATGCTTCATCCCCTATTCAATTTTGTGGCATTTCAAAGGAATATTCATATATTTGTTGTATTTGAGAGTCCGGAACTAGGTCTGGCAGTTGAGATGTGTCTCCCAAGGAAAAGACCCCCTCCTGAACCTACTAGCAACTCTACTGCTAAAGTAACCCAGTAGGCTGTCAACCTGCTTTGCCATTAGAGCACATTGCTGGACATAATTTGTTACCTGTGGAAAGGGATTAGTTAAAACAAAGGGAAGGTACCTCATTTTGGAGTGACCGCCACCTAAAATTTGTCTTAAACCAAGGCAATTAGGGAAAAAATGCCTGTTGGAATACCTCTAACACTTACATGCAACAGTATGTTTCATCATAAACTGAAGTAGAAGGTAGATGCTAATGCAACAGATGAAAAATTCCTCCTTTATAACGTTTAAGAAATTTAAATCTTATCCTAAAAGTAGTTCAAAATTCTGATCAAATTCACCGTTTATTAGAGTGAGATTAGCAAATTCAGAGTTGCTATTTGTGAATGTCAACAAAATATCAAAGTTTATGAGTTAATATTTGAAGGAAGAAATATGCCATATAATCACAAAATTATTTAAATTAACATAGTGCAGTGTTGAATAAAGACTAATACAATAAAGATATTTTAATAAAATTAACATATTAAACAGTGAAGGTGCAAAGGGCTCAGTTGAAAGTGATAAACAGTCACAACGCTTTCTGAAATCAGGAGAATTTTAAATTACTTCATGCATTCCAATTCATGTCTAATTAATATTAATATTGGTTAGGTACCTTGGAGAGGCAGAAGTGAATATATACTTCCCAGTTTTAATCTTTACCCAAGAATTGTTTTCAGAGGAGTTAAAGGAGCTCTCGTGGCACAGCAGGTTGACATCCTACTGGGTTACTTTGGCAATACTATTGCTAGTAGGTTCTTCCAGGTAATTCTTCTAATTTCATCTAACTCTTTTGTCTCCCATTCCCAATACCAAAACTCTATTCACTACTCTCCTATGTCTCTGACAGATAGTCGGTAGAATAGCAGAAGTCACAAGCATGTCTTGCTTCCCTTAAGTCCACAACTGTTACTTTAAATCACTGGGGCCCATGAAATACTTGCTCAATATCAACAAAACTTATTTCTTTTTAAGATGTATGCATATGTCTTGCAACCAAAAATACCCCAAACAAATGCAATCCAAACTAACAAACAAACAAAGTATGAAAGAAATACATATCAGCTCATTTCCATGTGCAAAAGAGAATTGATGAAAAACAGGAATGTCTGGAAAGTTATGCACCTGCTATATAATCTGCTATTTTAGTGTGAAAAACCACGTTATTAAATAAATAAATAAACAAATATCCCTGCAAAAAGAAGTTATCTTTTTATAAAAGTTAATATTATGTTATTGGTAAATTAATAAGTATAATAGAAAAATATCTCTCAGGTGTTCTCTATGAGACTGGCAGACAAAATGTAGCAAGAATGTTTATACGTTAAGATGTATATATATTTGTCAAGACTGCGACAGGAATAAAAAGTTTAGAAAGTCACACATTTCAATATACACATGCTTGGCCTTCCAATGATCTCACTGGACTGTGGAAAAAAAAAATAGAAATCCTTAGCAGAGGCAACACACCTGTAGAGAGATCAACAAGTTAACTTCTGACTTAAAACACATACAAATATCTATCATATATTGATACAATAGATAAAAATAATTGATTTCATCTGTTCTGGAGCGTGGTGAAATCAAAGTTCAGGTCAACAAATGCTATGCAACAGTGTTGTCATGTGTGAAGCCACTGCGGTAACATTTGGGAAAAACCTCAAATTAGTATCATTATTTCACCAGAAAACCACATAAACATTGAAAAAAGGAAGTCTGAAGATGATATTATCTAAAACAAGAAGAGGAAATGAAGTCTAAATATTAAGAAAATATCGTAGATATAGACATGGAAATGGCATAAATTAATTAGGAATAAAGGGATAACAGAAGTAATAGCCAACAAAATTTCAACAATGGCAAGCAGAAGTTGTAACATATGAGTTAAAGTAATGGCAGAGCCAAGACTCCCTGAAGACTTTGCCTTTACTTTGCAAAAACTTAAACATCCCTTCCAAATGACAAGCAGGCATGCCTGGTCTTCTGAAATATTGCCCTTAAATGGTTTCCTTGGGTTTTTTTAAAAGAATTTTTTTAATGTGCAAGAAAAAGACCATAGCATATATTCAATTCAATAAAGTGCTCTTTGCATCCAGTAACAGAGTGGGTAAAAAGTAACTTTGAGAAGACTGCTAAACCAGTACAGGCAGAAGAATAGCTTTAAAGTTGCTTTTGCAAGAGAAGATAGAAAAAGTCCTTTGAACAATTTAGGATGAACTGCTTGTGTCAAACCAGCAGCTGAGTTCTGTGGTGGTTTGTGTAATTCACTGAGAGTGTAAGAAAAAAAAAGTCAGATGTGACAACCATTATATTGTCTTTCTGAATTTCTTTCTAGCTTGTGTAGCTTGTGTATGTGTTTCTTAACCTTTTAGTGTGGCATCCTACAGATCTATCCTTTTTTTAACAGAGCATTCTACCTCAGGGTGTATTGATAAAGGGAGGAAGGGTTTCCTATTTGACAGGAAACCTCTTATTCAAGAATAAAGGCAGGATTTGCTTTGTTTTCTGCAGCCTCATGGAAAACTGACATCTATGGGACAGAAGGTCACATGGCCCCAACTCTGAGGCTGTCATCACGGTCCATCTATGCTGTAGAGTACTTGAAGGTTTCAGAAATCTGTTCTAAGGTTTAGAACTACTTTCTGACTAAGATATTAAGCCTTTCCAGAACATTACATAATTTTGTTTATATGGCAATTGCAAGGTAAAATGGGTGTTACCTTAGGCATGAGATGATATGCTAAATTAAATTTTCTGTACGTGCTCCTGGTGCAGAGATATCACATTTTCCTGATACTAGCTTGCCATTACTGGACATTGCATTAAATTATATTAAATTGTGTTTTATAATTTTTGTGCAAAACAACAACTTTTGTTAAAGCAATGTGTAAGATTATTACAGGGAAAAAAACTTTAAAAGCTTTGTGAAGGCTCATTTGGCTTTCATCAGAAAATTAAGAAGAATTAATCTGATGATAAAACTAACATGTGAATTATCTCTTTATATACATCTCTTTCCATGCCAATAGAAAATGATTAAGCCTTATTAATTTTATTCAAGCAACCTAATACAGATATTCGAAAAATTATTTTCTTCCTCTCTGCAGTGGTAAGGGGCAGCACTTTCAGCTTTCTTATGTTAACTAAAATATTTTCTGTTACATAGAGGATATTGCTGCAAGCAGGCTCCATTTTACAGAGATTTCATGGTTTGTCAGACTAGGGGAACCACAGCACAAGCTGGTTCATGCAGTTAAGTTCAGGGCCAGAAGTCTAAACAGGCAAAGGTGTGATAATCCAGTCATTCATGGTAAGGAGCCAAGAATCTAATTAAACTAAAAAAGCAGTTCTAATGAAAACCCCAGCTTCACTTTCCAAACAGCTATGATATCTCTGGGATTTTGAGACCCCCAGCACTCAAGATATCCTTTTTTTCTATTGCCATCTCAGAAAAAGAAGACTGGTTGCACTGGAGGTTTTAGAAACCGAAAGTTAATTTTGTTCCAGCTGGAAAGCCTAGTCAAATCCCTAAGAGTCCAAGAAGTTTCAGAAGCCATGGTTTCTTGGTATTTTGCAGTATCTGGAATTGTCCTGGTAGTCAGGAAACTACAGAGCTATATATGTATTTAATAGGTAAAAAAAATATTATTCTTTATGATCCCCTATGTTTTTACTGTCCTGATATTGTCACCTGGATATGTGGATTTTTACCTGGACATTAGTAAAGCTCTTAACAGAATTTTTCATGGCATTCTTCTGGAGGAACTGGTTGTTGGTAGCTTGGTCAGGTGTGCTCATTGCTGGGTAAAAAACTGGATGGACAGCTGGGCTGAGAGAGTGATGGTGGATGGAGATACATCCAGCTGGTGGCTTGTCACAAGTGGTGTTCCCCAGGGCTCAGTACTGAGACCAGCCCTTTTTAATGACTTTATCAGCTATCTGTATGAGGGGATAGAATGCACACTGGGTCACTTATTTTGCAGATAACACCAAGCTGGGCAAGAGTGTCAATCTACTTTAGGAAAGGAAGGCTCCTTTCCTTTAGGAAAGGAGGGATATGGACAGGCTGGACCTATAAGATGAGGCCAGTTGTATGATTTAGTGGTGGACCTGGCAGTTTCAGGTCGGTGGTGGAGTCAATGGTGGAGTTGGTGTTTTCCAACCTAAGAAATTCTGTGATTCAGTGATTTACCATCCATTGTCTACCTCATGCATCAAGCAGAAAGAGTTCCTACTTTAAGGAACACTTAATAACATTTAGATTAAAAATTATGTAGATTTTCACCATTTCAACAGTCATATATACTAACAGCCCTACTTTCCAGAGATACTACATGATGTCAGAATGACGTTGAACATAACAAAGAAAACTTAAACTCAGCCTAAAGGGCATACTTCTGAAAATGTTGGAGTGATAGTTGGGTGTCAAAAGAAAGGTTCACTGCTGCCCCAGCAAGGCCAATGTGGTGACCTAATCAGAATGGTGTGGATGACATCACCATCATTGAGTAGACAAAGAGAGTTCAGCACATATTTTCCAAAACACAGAAGTTCCAAAGCCTTTTCAGGTTTTTCTTGCACTGAAATGATACCTGAATCTGTATTACTGGACCCAAAACAATCTGAATACACATCCTCATTGTGCTCTGATTTTTGCCAAAAAAACCTTAAACCAATTTCTTTTGACCAGCCAAATCCAACTGATGACAGAAGTTCAGGCCATGAACATTTTCCAGGAGTGAGGAACAGCCCCATAGTCAAGGGTGTGCTAGGTGCTAAGGACACATTTATTATTGTTCCAGAAAATAATCAGAGAAACTTCTTGATGAAAGGCCAGAATCTGAGAATTCAGGAGAATTTAAATTTCAACTTTTGTTTGTGGGTAAGGTGTGTCAGGGATTTTTTCCTGTCTTTGAAAATTGTTTTTGGCCTAAAAGCAGAAGAGGATCCACTGCATCATTCTCAGCATCACGTGTTTGTATTAGTTTGCATTTCACAAGCAATGGTTTAATGTAGTAAATTAACCTAATGTATGTCCTTTGGGAAAAAATAAATTCCTCTTTTATTGCTGTTTACAGTTAATTAAGCATGATCTGTTATTCCAAAATATGAGGAGAAACTTAGAGTGCCCTAGCACTGCAGCAGTAATTTGGTGGAATGGGAACTCATTTCATGTCCTTCCCTGTCAAGATATTTGTGCATCAGATCTGGAAACCTATGTGCTGCACGACTGAGTAAAAAATTCCAAAAGTTTTGGAGGAATAGAAGTCAGACCATCAGCAAAACTGACAACGGACTTAATGTAAGAAAGAGGCTCTACAGTGCAAGGACTGTTAACTATAATGAGAAAATGATTTTAATGAGATGGAATGAGATCCTGCAACAGGGAATCTCAAAGTAGATATTTTCAGGACTAGTAGGCAGATTTTTACATAAGCCTACACATTCTTTGATCCACCTGCTAAGGCTAGTTAGAGGACAGTTATAAGCCCTTACTCGGATTTAGCCGACTTGCCAACAGCAGTTACACTGATTTTAGAGCTCTTGTGCATGTTTCTTACATTCTATATCAGCAAAAATAGTGAGTGGCTTTTTTGAAGTCTTTACTTTCCCAATACCTCCTGAAAAAGTTAATTTATATTGCCTTTTCCTTCAGGGAAAGATACAATAGTAGGAGATACAAAGACAAAAACATTTTTTTTCCCTTATATTATGGTTCACCTCAAGGCTAGAAGAGCCAAGAGGGAACTAATAAAACAAGAATGTAAGGATGAAGACAGAGGAACAGATGATGGCTATTTATGCTGCCTCTGTCCTTTTAAATATGGTCTTAGAACCTGGCCCTAGATTTATCCCCATAGAAATGATATGTGAAATTTATATGCAGACTTTTTCAGGTTTGTACTTAGTCTAAAATTAGTTTTGTCTCTGGTGAGTTCACTATTTGTTGATTTATGTAATCTCTTGTTGAGTGTGTGTATGTATCCATGTCTTGTTATTTGCTTAGACTTTTTTCCTTCCTCTTTTGAGTTTTTATATTTATGTACATATTTTTAAAAAATTCCTACTGTTCACAATAAAGAACTGGTTCCTGTTTTCATTTCTCTGCCTGTTAATCTGTTGGCTGTACTTATTTATTGCCTGTTTCTCATCATGAGTCTTGCACAAACTTCTATTGAAGTTCCGTAAAACACAAAATAATACACAGTTCAGAATAGATGCATCATTAGCAAAAACTTGCTAGGAGACAAATACACACAAGATATTAGCACATCTGTTATGGTTCACAGTGCCTTGGTAATGCTTTTATTTGACCAGTTCCTATGTATCTTTGAATATTTTTTTTCTATTTACTTGCTGTCTTGTTAAGGTGTGACTAACCAGGATGAATTAATGTTCTGCAGTGCTGAAAGTAGCCCACTGTTTTCCTTGTTCAAGCTTCCAGCTGCCTACCTGTTACAAAAACAGCTTCTCAGTACTTTATGTCAGACTCTGTGAAACACAATGTGCAAAGGCACAGTATCAAAAAAAGTAGCAGCTTTTTACAGAGGAACTTCTTACAAAACTACAGGTACACCTGCCATTTAGAGCACTTGATGTTATGCTGTTTAATCTTCAGGGAATGCTCCTTGCTTGACTTCCATTTTAATGAGAAAAGCAGACATCATTGCAATCCAGTCCTGTTTAATACATTTATCAATAACCTGGAAGAGAGGATCAAGCACACTCTGTCAGTTTGCAGATGACACTAAGTTGGGTGGGAATGTTGGTCTGCTGGAGGGTAGGAAGACACTACAGAGGGATCTATCTAGACATGCTGGATCAATGGACTGAGGCCAATTGCATGACATTCAGTGAGGCAAAGTGCTGGGTCCTGCAATTCAGTCACAACAACACCCTGCAGCACCTGGGGAAGAGCGGCTGGAAAGCTGCCCAGAAGAAAAGGACCTGAGGTGGCAGCTGGAGAACTGCTGAACATGAGCCAGCGTGTGCTCAGGTGGCCAAGAAGGTCAATGGAATCCTGGCCTGTATCAGCAAGAGTGTGGCAAGCAGGACTTAGCAGAGCACATTTGAGGTGTTGATGCTCCACCTCAAGTCCTGTATTCAGTTCTGGGCCCCTCACCAAAAGATGAATATTGAGGTGCTGGAGAGTGTCCAGAGAAGGGTAACAAACAAAGGTGATGAAGGGTGTGGAGCACAAGGCTTAAGAGCAGCTGAGGGAGCTGGTGCTGTTTAGCCTGTAGAAAAAGAGGCTCAGGGGAGAAATAGCTTCAAATTGTGCCAGGGGAGATTTAGATTGGACATTAGGGAAAATCATCTTCCAGCTAGAGTATTCCTTCTTTGCTCCCACACTTCCCCTTCATTTCTGTGACCTGAGATTCCCAAAGACAGATCTCATGAATAAAGACTAAGGAAAAGGAAGTGTTCAGGACTTCCACCTTTTCCATGAAGAAGATATGCCTGTTAGATATCCAGTCTTGACGTCAATGACAAAACATAAAAATATATCAGAAGACATCGAAGCCGGGCTTTAAAGTACAGTATTTCCAGTAGATTAGAAATTCACTGTCAGCAATATGAAAAAAACCAAAATCCCCAAACCTATATCTACAGAATATCTATGCATAAAATATATAAACCTATGGAAAAGGAGAGTTTTAGGGCTCAGAATACCTTTAACAGTGTCTGTTTTATTTGCTGAGACAAATTATTAAAACACCCAGAGGGACTGAGCTATGAGCAATATATATGCATACTTAGAGTCACAGTCTTGACTGAGACATTGAAGAAAAGTATTTCTTAACATATTCACAAAAATCTTCTTAATAAAAGCTGCAGGCTTTTCTGTGCTATTAGGAAACAAAACACGCTTTCACATGCTCTAAAATTTTCTATAACACATGTGTTTCAATATTTGGGTTGTTTCCTAGATAAATTAGACAGAAAAAATTTCTCCTAGTGGACTTCATAGACCCAAGCCAGTTTTCTTCCCATCTCTATTCCTATGGAATACTGATTTGTTTCAGCACTGCTTTTAATTTATATTTTTGTGGTATAGATAGTACAGAAATAGTACAGAATAGTACAGAGATAGCACAGAAATAAATAATCAAATATTTGCATGCACACGAAAACACACACACACACACAAACACACACACTATATCTTCCAGCTTAACTGGAAATGCTACTATTATCTGAATCTCTTAAAAAATCCCTTAGCTATCTTTTCCTCTGGATGTTATCTTTTTGTTGCTTTATTTTATAAGTTACACTGCCTCAAACATGTAGTTAGGTTATACGTGTGGATTTGACACACAGGATCTTGAAGATCTCTAAGACGGGGCTGACATCTGAGCTGACAATAAAAGTGGACTTGATGAACACAAGTGACAATGAAAAATACTTGTACTGATTAATTTCAATGAGGACACAAGCAATAGAGACTCCTTGAAGCTTTCAAGCTCAGCTTCAAATAGAACATATGCAAGTAGACATGATTCCCCTCTGGCTCTGTCCTCATCATGGGTAAGGGATTAAGTTTACTAATCAGTTTATCTAAGAACTGCGACATTGTACTGCTGGATCTTTTAGCAACCAGTCCCAAAACCTTTTTTTTTTTTAAAACTGTCATTCATATTAGCATATTTTTAGATATACTGTAAACTACTAGGGAAAAACCCTCAAAAGCTCACATGCACTTTTCAACTGCTATGGAATGAATCAGAAATGTGTAGCATTTAATCTGAATGATAAAAGGGCTAGAGAATGGAAAGAATTCTACGAAAACCTAAATACCCTGGATATCTCATAACAACATAAAGAAACACAGCAGACACCTAACTGCCATTTTCACCTACACAGTTAAAAGAGGTCTGCTGTAAAAATTAAATGTAATCAATATGAATGTAGCTGTAAACAGAGCCACACATGGCACCCTGCAATTCAATTCTGTCCCTACTACTGCTGGATTCCACTTTTGTATTTATAGTATACATAATGAATGAATATATTTTAGAATTGATCCAAATGGGAGGAAATTTCTTTCCTTTTTGACACATTCAGAATCAACTAATTGCTTTCCTTAAATTCAAGTTAAAATATATTTGGGTTGTGGCTCAGCTGAGGAAGAATTGAGTTTGGTTTGTGTAGCAAAGAAGTTATGTGAAGGAGAACACTTCATTAAATAAAACTATATATATATATATATATATATATATATATATATATATATATATATCTTACAAGCATAATCAAAAAGTCAAATAAAAAAAAATAAACAAATTTTCACCAATAGCAAATGCAAAATAATTAAGAAGTAAACATATATTGTTTCCAGATATACAGGTATTTGTTTGTTGATCACTTTTAAAATCTGCCTTCTGGCTTACTTTAACAATAACTTTAAAAGTATTTATCTTTTAAATGGCAAATTTAAGATATATAATTTAATGGATAATATAAAATGTGTTGAAAAATAATTTTCCATGTGTTTGTGATTTTGGTCAGTTTATGCAACTCAACCTGAATTAATGTTGTTTGAACACTTGAGTCCTGAACATCTATTGTGGATTGAGTCCTGAAGAATCTATTGGGGATCTATCTTCTGTCTTGTAACATTGTGATGGGTTAATTCATCCTCTGCATTAAGATTTCTGCTCTTCTTTTGTGAATAATAATAATAAAAAAAATTTGATAACTTAACAAGGTCTATGCAGCTCAATATAAATTTCAAATACGAACTCAGTGACTCATTTTTAGCTAATTATATAAAACAAATTTTTAAAGAAAATAGAGATAGATAGTAATATGAACTTTATGAATAACTAAGTCAAAAGATATCTTTTTTTTTATAGCAAAGGCATAACAACACTGTTGTTATGCCTGGGATGCATAAAAGGGAATGTGGCCAGCAATTTGAAGGAAGTAAGTAGGTCTCTACCCTGCTCCTATGAGGCTCCACCTTGAGTATTATATCCAGCCCATGAGTCCCCAGTACAGAAAAGGCCTCTTGGACCTCTTGGAGTGTGTCTAGAGGAAGTCCACAAGAATGATCAGAGGATTGGAACACCTCTCCTATGAGGAGAAGCTGAGACAGTTGGGGTTGTTCAGCCTGGAGAAGGTTTCAGGGAGACCTCATTGCAGCCATTCAATATTTAAAGGGTGCCTGTAAGAAAGACAAGGACAGACTTTTTAGCAGGGCCTGTAGAGATGGGCCAAGGGATAATGGTTTTAAACTAAAGGAGAATAGACTCAGATTAGATGTAAGGAAAAAAAATTAAAATGAGAGAGGTAAAACACTGCAACAGTTTTCTGAGAGATGGTAGATGCGCCATCCCCGGAAACATTCAGGGTGGACAGGGCTTTTGAGCAACCTGATCTAGTTGAAGATGTCCCTATTCACTGCACGGGCATAGGACTAGATGATTTTTAAAGGTCCCTCACAACCCAAACTAGTCTCTAATTATATGATGCTATTGTTGCTACTTACTGAAAATAATAGGTTTAGAATGGATGTATTGCCTTCATTGAAATTAGTTGCCAAAATCTTTGTTAGCAGGAAAACTGAAGAAGTGAACATTTTGTAAATATGCAAGAATCTGTTTCTGCATGTTTAAGAGGGCAGGAATGCTTGTCAAACTGGGAGATTTTTTTGCTTTGCAGTCTGTGTCTACAGTCAGACCCAAGGTCTTTGAATGGGTCCCACAGAGAGTGCACAGAAGATCAAACCAATACCATGCACATCAGATCTGCCCCTATGCATTGTGTTGTTGTATCTATACCTGCTGCAACTCTGAGAGCTGAGATCTGTGCTTTCAAGGGTCTGAATGTGGCAGATATGCTTATGTCATTGTCTATGCCATATAGAAACACATCACATAGAAACTGAACTGCCCATGTTGCCATGGATCCTGGGGGTCACCTTGGAAAAGCATATGTTTTTCCTTTTTTATTGAAAACTACTAAATATTCTTCTGCTCAGCCTCTATAGCACCTTTTTCCATGCCTCATCTACTGCTCTGGTATAGCTGCCATTATAATCAAGCTAGTACTTTATATTCACAACATTATTATTCAACAACCTTTCTTTTCTGTTGAGAGATTTCTTGCTGTCCTTGTGTTTGACCTTTAAAGCGAAGTGATTCTACCTAGCAGACCTTTATTTTATTTCAATATTTGTAAAACACCATCCACTTTTGCAAAATGATCCATAGAATCATAGAAAGGTTTGGGTTGGAAGGGACATCTAAAAGGTCACCAAGTTCCAACTCTTCTGCCAGGCCTGGGGAACTTTCCACTAGACCAGGTTGCTCAAAGCCCCATCCAACATAGCCCAGAAAACTCCTAGAAATGGGGCACCCACCACTTCTCTGGGCAACCTGTTACAGTGTCTCACAACTTTCACAGTGAAGAAACTGCATAAAATCATTCTAACAGAACCACATCCACTGCTGCTGCTTCAAGGAAAGATTTATCCAAATTCAAAGTTCCTAAGCTCTAATTTTCTCTGCCATTGATTTGCTCCATAACCTCAGATTTTCTGTGATTGAATTGTCTCAGTTTTACTTTGGATTGATATTATCTAATCCAGTGTGATTCCTCTGCAGACTTAGTACAGCACTGTTATTACATGAAAAGAAAAATGTTACATGAATGCATATTATCATGTTTAGATGCTTTGCATCAGCCTGCTGCTCGTTAATGTTGCCTATAAGCAAGAATGAATGACATAAACTGTATTTGACAAAAAATGTCTTCAGCAATTGCTAGAAGTAGTGCTATGAATATACTAAAAATAATGACACTGTCATTGTATTCAGGCTGACAGGCTTTGCTAAGAGGCAAGGAATGTTAACTTAGGCATAGATCTGTTAAAATATTGTATTCTGGACATGGCTTCCTATGTTTGGCTGCTTTGTTGTGCCAGCAGGATGAACATCTGATGATCTGCAGCAGCGAAAGCCTGTGACCTCAAATATATTGACCTGTTCATGCTAATATTGTTTATTTGGCTACTGGAATCAAGCAGATTTCTGCCAAGTTGTTTAGAGGACTCAAAAAACACTCCATAACAACATGCATTTATCCAGGACCGTTCATACACATCTGTCCAAGTTTTAATCATTCACTAGTCTTCCAGATTGAAGGGAATCCTTTTTTTATGGTTTTTTTTTCAAGTCTCCAGTTTACAGTTTTCTTTTTGAATTAAAAGTATAATATATTTCATATTAAGCAGTTTAACTAATGTTAGAGAATACAAGCTTCTGAAGAGATTTTACCTAATCAGAGTTCTTCATCTGGTTTAACATTTTAAATAGCACCTTTTTTTCGTTAATTAAGTCAAGTCAGTACTTAATCGACTAACAGCAAAACCAAAACCAAATCCTTTTAAAAAAAGATTTTATATTCAAAGTGCTTAAATTTTGTTTCTGCTTCCAAATATGCAAATAGACAAAAAATACAAAGAAAAGGCAATGGTTTATGCTCCTCAGAAGCTCTATTTGAATATAAAATATTCTTTTCAGCAACTTTAATAAATATTTGCAAGAAATATGCATATTTTTTAGGTACTGCAATGAAACTATCTATTCTGAGCACTTCACCATGATCAATCATTTATTTACGAATTTCAACTGAGAAGTTGTCTGGGAAGAATAAACTTTTTAATTATGTTTTGGCATATTTAATCTAAAATTTTTTAGTATTTTGAGACAGAATAATTTCCTCATTGTATCATCTGAACTCTACTTATACTCAAATAATCCTCTTTCTTCTATATTTCAGCATAGTTTTTGACATTTCCTTGTCCATTTTGCTGGGATCCATTTTATGAATACTAAGAATTCCATTTATATCTAAAACAATCTCATTAGATTAAGCTACAGCTTCAGCATTTACTCATGAAAGATCTTCTTCACTATAAAAGATATGTTTATATTTTATTTCTTCTTTGATAGTTCCACTCCTTTATTGTGGATTCTTGCAAAACAATTTTTTTTAGAGATATTATTTGTGGCTGTTTATGTGTGTTTTTGCTGCCAGATTTCCATCTGTTTAATTTTCTTTTTCTTCTGGATGTATGATGAAGACTTGATATAATTTTGTATCTTAGAAAAAAAACAAAAAGAAAAGCATTTTATCTAACTTTAAACCAAGTTCTTAATGGCCTTTCCCTCAGTTTTGGGTCTCAGATTACTATTGTAACACTATTTGCTCAGATTCTAAATACCTTCCAAAGATCTCTCACTAGTATCAAGACTTCTTTTAATTCTCTTTTTTGAGTTTCTTACATTAGAATTATGAATTATAGACCCCAATTCTTTTAAAGACTTTAATTTCCTTAAGTATCTTAATTTCTTTTGCACTCTTCTCAACAGCTATGAATGCAATGTAATTGCGTAAGCTGGAGTTTTCAGTGGAGTCCCTTATTTCAACCTTTTATCTTTTTCCTATAGGTTCACTTCTGATTCTCTCTCTGCTACTGATACTTTGTAGTGCCAAATTTTGCTCTCATTTAAAAATTATAATGATTAAGATGATAAAGGAGTGAGATTTTTCTTTCTCAGTTAACAATATGGAATTAGCTTTAAATAGACTAGGATGCTGCAGAGGTTGTTTTTCCAATTTGAACAGTCTATTATGCACTTGTTATCTTGACATTTTTCTACTCTATAACAATGTTTTTAAACTTTTCATCAGAATAGATAACATGTGTTTTTTACAGTAATATCTATTTAAGGCTATACCATAATCCAAAAATATGACAAGCAAGTGCAGTAATATATATATATATAAAAATACATTTTAACATGAGATTTATGAAAATGAAATAGTAGAACTTTAAGTTACTGTTTTTTCAAGTGTGATCTAGATGATTGACCACTATTTATTGGTCTACAGTTTCGGATGTGGTAGAGAATACAAAAAAGTTGATCACTAGAAGAGTGGAAAAAAAAAAGAAACTGTGGAGAGCAAGGGCTAAATTGAATGCACTGCTAAAAATTAGACAATGGCAGAAATCAGGACAGGAGTAAAATAATTTCACCTGGAAGTTTCTTTAAAATGATGAGAAATGCTGCAGAGTAGACCTTAACAAAGGATAAAATTCTCTCCTCCAATCTGCGTTGCAGTTCTTAATGGTATATTCTCCAGTTGCCCTGTATACAGGACTCCCACTGATATTAATAAATGCTCTTTTCATAGAACTGTTGCAGATTATGAATAGAAATCAAGAATATAAAAATTTTGCTGCATAGAAGGGTTTCCTGATGTTCAGAGGGAACCTCCTGTGTTTCAGATTCTGCCTCTGGTCCTGTCACTGAGCACCATCAAAAAGACCCTGGCTCCATCCTGTTTACACCTCTCCTTCAGATATTTATATACATTGATCTTTTTCGCCTCAGCCTTCTCTTTTCCAGGGTGAACAGTCACAGTTTTAAAATATCATTCAAAAATATCCAATTAAGGAGTATTACTAAGGAATTTATAGAACATTAGGCAAATGATTTTTATGATTTATTTAATTTGAAACTAATGCTGGTCTCAATTCAAAAAATGTATGATATGTTACTTGACAAAAGAATTGTATTTACACATGTGTGGTGTATTGCATATATTTACATCTGATTGAATTTATAGAATTACTATTAAAATATACCGAATGCAATATTTGATTATTTTTTAAGGTATTTCAATAAACAATCTGCATGATCCCTAGCATTTCATATATGATACAAATTACTCAGTAATAACAGTGAAATGGAATTTCAAATATGTATATGCAATTTCTTTCAAAGAGCAGATATATTAAGAAGTTACAATAAAAAGAGTAAAATTGTTCATTTGGTAGACAAAGAAGAGGAAAGGAAAGGAGGAAAAATTCAGACTACCTTAATCTAAACTGACTTTGAGTCTAAAATAGGTAAGTAAGATTGGTTTTTTTTGTTGCTTAGGGATTTGTTTTTCCAAACTAAGATAAAAACAATAGAGAAACAGAGATTATAAAGAATCAAAAGGAATTTCTGCTCAGAGAAAGCAAATAGCTTATTCCAAATCATGGTAATTAGTGAAAAGTCTTCCACTTCTCATCTAACTTCAGACATAGGCAGTCTGCTTGTCTCTTTGATGTATTGACACAAGGATTTACTTATAATCAATACAGAGTAGCAGGAATTTTTAGGCTGTGATTTATCTCATCTTAAGTAGATATCTTAATTCAGATGAATCACACATTGCAACTGTCCGTTTTCTTTCATTAACTATTAAAAAAAAAGGCTGAGAATGACTATGATTTCTCCCTTTAATTGGATAAATCCTACTCTCACTTCAGTGGGTCTTGGATTATTAGAAGCAAGCATATAGGGTTTTATAATTGCTTAATGAAACATATCAATATGCCAAATTAGTCCAAAATAACTCATGAAGGGAAGGGGTGCCTCTTAACCTGAACAAGAGTGATTCCATTCACTCTAGGACTGATTCTAATTTCCCAAGACAAATTGATTTGGGGATATTGAGCTGACCAGCATGTATTTATGTTTTCATTGTAACCGAAGTCCTTGGTGCAAAAAACTTTCTGTGGAAAACAATTATAAAAAGCAGTAATTTATTTTCTTCAAATTTCTGAAAACAGTAACTTTTAAATAATTCAAAAGTTAAGCAAACACACACACTCCACATGCATCCCCTTCCACACACACCCAGTCACACACAGAGATCAGCACAGCAGATCATTAACCCCTTGGGAAAGACTGAAATGCTAAATACCTCTCTTCCTGTGCAAAATATCTGGTACAATTCTGTTTAACACATCATATTTAAAACACAGCTTTTTATTTAATTTTATTTGCAGAATATTTTTATTCAATTTTTAATTAAAATTACTTATTTCTCTTATTTCTTATTTTACATGCTGTATTTCTATGAATATTTTCTTATAAAAATAGAAAAAAATATTTTACAGATTTTCAGGATAAAACATTAGTTTATACAATTTTAAACCATAATGATATGGAAGAATTTAATTGTCCCTCACTAAGGTGGAATATGTATTTTAATCACAGACCATTTACAATTAAATACTTTATATTTTTAAGATGGGTTCAAAAAATTTTGAACCTCATTGCTCAGTCATTGTAAACAGTAATTTTCAGTGAATGGAAGTATGTGTCGTGTGTCTACATTAGTTAAAAAAAACAATTACTACTAATGGCCAGGCTGAACTATGATAACTAATGCCCTGAATGATGTTTTGCTTCTTTGTCACTTCATGAAATCCTAACATGATAAAGTGTTGGAATAGAATTTTCCTCTGATAGCGTCCCGTGTTGAAACCCATCCCATGTAGTTTATGTTGCAATTCTTGTATATTTTAAAATTTGATATCTTCTGCATAGTTTTCATTAACCTTTCTGTTACAGTAGTGAAAATTACAAATGCAATTTTGTACAACTTTGAATTTACACCAACAGGTGAGAGAACACTTGCTCCTATACTTAAATCAGAGTTTCTTCTATATTCAAACTTTGTATCACTATCAACAAGAGTCTCATTTGTTGCTGCTCAAAGCCCTGTCCAACCTGACCTTGAACACTTTCAGGGATGGAAAATCCACAATTTCTCTGGGAAACCTGTCCCAGTGTTCCACCACCCCCACAGTAAACCATTTTTTCCTTTTATCTAATATATGCCAGAAATAATAAATATTTAATATTAATAAATATAAATATAAAATTTGAGGAAAGATTTGAAATTATTTTGATTTGAAACACACTTTATATTAATAATAACTTACAGGTTACTAAAATATGCTGATGGACATTTGAGGTTGGCACTTTTTGAAAAGTGCATAGAATTTAAAATTAAAACCAGTAAAAGTACAAACTTCTTAAAATATCCTTTTTCCTTTGATATTCAAAATTGCATATGTCAAATATTTGTGCTTTATTCAAATCTCTCAGACACTCTCAGAAAAAGGGTTTTTTTCAAACTAAAATATGGTTTACGTAGAACTCTAGCACTAGTGAAGGTTTTTTGGGGGATTAGGGGGAACACTTCATTGGATTTGTGTGTACAATACATTTTGTCCAAACTGGGAAATTCATCACAGCTGTGTTACATTCATCATTTTTACTGCACCAGGCCTCAAGATTCTGCAAAAAATATCCCGTGGGCCTTGAACATAGCTCATGTGATACAGATGAGAGGTGATGAAGAAGTTGAGGGAGAGAATAAAGAGCATAAAGCCCAGTACAGACGCCAGGAAGAACTTTTTCATGTGACTCACAGCCTGAATAAATTGTTTAGCACCATTTAAAGGCTGTGTTTGACAAAGAGGGCTGAAACAGATCTTTTAAATGTCTTGTAGATCAAAATCCCTTTAAGTAAATTACCCTGGCCAGTCACCTTGCTGCTGATAATTCACCCTTCACGCCAACTGATCAGGCGTAACAATGCTGTTGCAAAAGTATTGTGTAAAAGGTAGGCACATTTTCACAGATGCAGGGGAAAATCCCCTTGGATGATGATTCCTCAGGAAAGTGTGGCAAGTTATGTACCCTTACCTACTGTGCAATATCTAAGTTGGTGAGTTCACCATCTGTCAGAATAACTTTAGAAAATAAATGTTTGATCCACAAAAAATATTTCATATGTCCTGCCTATCTGCTGCATTTCAGCCAATGAACAGGCTATTTTCCATCAGCAAAGTGTTTATTGTCATATGTTTCTTTAAACTGTGATAATTCTTTATTTCTTTCTAAATCAGCCACTGTCTATCCATAATTTTCACATGTCCATGGCAGGGGTGTAATTAAGTTTCATGTTCACCGAGTCAAAAAATATCATTCTCGTTATCCTTTTATTAAATTTCTGACATGTAACATCAGTCTGAGATCTAAAAAACAAACTTAATTTACTGTTTGCCAAGTGTCATCTATGTGATACAAATTCTACTTGATAAATTACACCCACACACTACCATATGATACTACTAGTAAGGTCTTCACAACCTTTTCCTCATCGTTAGGTATTTTGGTGAAGTGAATGATTAGAACATAAGCAATGGCATTTGTTCAAGATGTTCCAGAAAGAGCTGCAGTCTGTTCTCTTCTTCGCTGCCCACGTTAGCACTGTGCTGTAAAAGAGAAAGATTACTAGGAAGAGTGTTACTTTTAGTCTAAATTTGTAAATGATATTCGGAATACCCTGTTAAATGACAGGATGCTATTTTAAAAAATGGCATCTTAAGGGAAAAAGTCAGCTCCAAAAAGGTTTTAGACAGTTGTTTCTGGGGGAAAAATAAAATTGGAGGCGTCTAATGTCTTTACCTATGTCATTTTGAAGATTCCTTCAGTTCCTTCACAGTTCCTTCATATAGGAAGAATAGAGGACAATAAATGCAACTCATTTCAAACTGGAGTTATATATGTTTTTGGTTGGGATTACTGGACTTAATTTCTCGTAAAGTCGAGGGACTGCAGTTAGCTGTCCAATATTTTCCTTCCCTGAAGTTCATCTGCATTTGCTCCTATATCCAGAGTTCCCATTTATTGGTGATGGTAATAAAGTGATTCACTCCATCTATGCATTAGAATATTCAACTACAGAATGTGTCTCATACTTTCTGGAATTTGATTGAGTTGGCTGGAACTCAGTATTTACAGTTGCTTATATTACAATATTCTTATTTTGACAGGTTTTCTTTAGACACTCTTTAAGTAGCAATAGCAAAGGGTAAGTACAACTAGCAGCAGGGAAAGCGTGAGAAGAGAAAATAGCTGCACTCTTCTGCTTTCTCAAGTTTTCTGTATTTAAGTACATGCCAAAAGGCTTTTCATAGTACTACTACTATCTTGTAAGAATACTTGATATAATCCTACTTTTGATAAAATTACTAATGGGCTACTTTTCCACAAGGCAGAAAATTTTTCTTTTAATAATATGTTTTTAATAAGTTGGAAAGATGAACTTGTGCACCAGTCATGTGGAATGTACTCCTACTTCTTAATAAGTTTCACAACCTAATTTAGAAAATATTCACTCTCTGTAACTTAAAAATAAGAATTCTAGGCATCTTCATTCTCTTGATGTATTTTTTCTTTCTACCATGCTGGGTTTTTTTTTTATATTAAACTCATTTTTACCAATAGAAATATTTTTCCATGACAGCTATGGAAAATACCTATGTTTACTCAATATTGCAGCATCAGTATATTGTTTATAAATATTTCAACATGGTCTCAAACATATTTGACAGCTAGACAGCAGAGGTTAGCAACAGTGAATGGGAATAACTTCTGAACGATTTTGGTAGATTTCCCAGACAGAGCTTGCCTTCTGCCACTGTAAATTTTCCTGGAGATATTGTCTGGCTAACAGTTGCACGAAAGGAGTATTTTTTGCACAAACCTTGGGGAAAGTTCTGTCTCAACTTTACTAGTGAATGCAAAGAGGGTAAAAGTGCTGCTTCAAACCCCTCTGTGCACTTTCTGTACCAAGAGGGGGTGACCCCAGAAACAAGTTTTTGATCTCTCTTCAGAACACAAGGCACATCATCACTCCATGCACCTTTTTCTGGGACTTGTGGCATCTAAAGACAAAGAGGCTCTCTTGATTTCTAAAGTGTGTTCAGCAAAAAGATTTGTCCCATTAGCAAATTTGAACATGACTAGAATAGAGCCACTTCAAATGCTGGCAGGGCAATATTCTACCCCAGTAGTAACATGCCACCATTAGAACCCTATGTAAAAATATTTGTGCATGAAGTAATAGAGGGAAAAACATAATTGGGAAGAACTTCACATAGTTCTGGAAAAAAAACTCCAGCAACGGTCTTACAGACATAATTTGCTGCTATCAGTTTTAATAGTTGTTGTTTTTTTTTAATTTTGAAAGAAAAAATATTATTGCACCTTTATGTTTCCTTATTATAATATAATTGTACAAATGGCCGTCTAAAATACATATGCTATAGCACACTATGAAAGTAATTAGCTATAAACAGAAACCCAAAGGTTTATAACTATTTAGAATAAAGTATATCTAAGGTGATATAAGAAGAAGAAAACAGAAGTTTTCTTCTTCTGGTGAAAAAAAATGAAGGAAACTTTGGAGGGCAGAGGTATTATTTCCCTTCCTGAAAAACTGACTAGGTTTGCTCTGGCCAATGGTTTTCAATAGGAAGGAAGAAATTTCTTTTGAAAAAAGCTTCACTTTGACTTTATATTAAATGTTATGACATTTAATTTCACCAATCACAAACAGAAATTCTTATCACTCGATACGGAAATCATGATGGTAATGGAGACAATGATATCTGGGCCATGCATCAGGAACATAAAGAAGCATTAGAATGCAAGTAAGACAGTGTATTAGTGAGAAGAGAATGTAACAAGGACATTTTCCTTTAAGAGTGTTCAGGATTAACAGCAGACGAAATTTTTTCATGTGAAGTATTTATGAATATAATTAACCTTTAAAATAACATTGTTTTCAAACACTTGTTTACATTATCTCTTATAATGATACACAGTTATTATAAACAGCAAAATAAAAGCATTTTTTTTAAACTGTTGTGCACTCTAAAACAATCTACAATAAAAATAGTATTTTTTCATGCTGGAAATTATGTTAATTACAGATATGCCTTGTAGCACACTTGGCACCGTAGTCTCATGATTAGCATAGTTTTTTACTCATTAACAAGTTTCACGTTGACTATTTTTCAACCTTAATTAATGGTGCCTTTGTACTTATGCAGCATCCATGAAGGATTTCTTGGGTTTCATTTTGTACTCAATCCTTAATGGCAGGTTCTGTATTCTGCCATCTGTCTAGCTTTCTTGTTTGATGCAGCTTCTGAGAGGTAGTTTCAGAATTGAGGACTACTAGCAAAAGTGATGTTAAATACATGCATTTTACTCCTTGGTTAATGCAAAACTATTTTTTCCTTTACAGCACAATAATAATAAGAAAATAATGATGGTAGATTCAATTCTCATATTAATACAAAGAGGACTATTATCATCATTAGAAACCAAGCAAGTCATATTTATTGCATATGCAGTAAAACCACTAATGCAAATTACCCTGTAAATTCAAAATGAATCTGTATCATACGAATGGATTGAATTTTTCTACTGATATTTTGCTTAAATGAGAAAATTAATTATTTTGACAGCCAACTCATAATTGCAACCTAACTTTGAACTACTGCTTTCAAACAGTTGAAAGATGCCTGTTTATAAAACTATGCAGTACAGTACACAATACCAGATCAGGTCATATACATTAGAAAGAAAAAAAAATCAAAGGACATATTCATTCACATCTGCAGGCCCTCAAGAATGTAGAGGTCAAATGTCTCTAGAAAACTAGGCTGGTGGGACAAATTTTCTATGTTTGCACCAGCTGAAGCAGCTTGTATCTTTATAGGATGCCATCCTGCTCACATCACCCCTCAGAGCAATCTTCTGCACCCCTGCCCAATACAACTTCTGCGCTATTCCTTGGACTTCACATCTGCATTTCTACAGAGTCCTGCAAACTGAGTCAAAGTCCAGCTAATAGAGTTCTGAGATTTAGAAATGTTGTGTCAAGTTTATTTACTTCATCTAGTCTAAGCATACTGTAACTTTCTGAAGTGAAATATGTAGAATATATCACGTGTATCTTGCATGTTATTTCTCCTTCACATTAGAACGTCTCACAGACCCCTGTGATGCTTTACTGCAAAAATATATAGCTGAAAAGAGTTGTTATTGGAAGCTGGAATAGCCAGAAAACTATGTAAACAATCTAGCAATAGAGCCTTGATTTTCTGACTATAATTACACCATGCAAGGTAAAAATATAATATTTAAAATATTTTCATATAATAATGAGTGTGGAGAAGAGAGAATACAAATAGGAAGTTTTTTGAAACAGTTCCAGGAAAAAAATAGTCTTAACTTGGAAGTATATAATTAAATATTTTTATACAAAGTGAGTTCTCATTACTTAATAATATGATTTGTATAAATGGATTAGAAAATAAGAAATAAACTATGAAAAATATTCAAGCTATAGAAGATGTGAGTTTTCTCTTACATTTTAAAATTTTCTTTCTATCTCAGATTAAAAATATTAGGTAGCTAAATAGTCATACATTATTTTAAAAACTATCTGAACATAAAAATATATAAATTTCTGCAGGACTTGGATGGCAGGCATTTCTGAAAACCTTTATTTCACAGCTTCCCAACCCTGATTCAATCCACTTAAACCCACTGTACTTCAGATGCTCTCTGAAACTGTCCATGTAATGCATACAGTTTACAAATAATCTGCCGGAAAAGCTAAATAAATTTGAAGATCTTTTTCAGTAAATGGCATTTAAGTTATTTGTACAAACACATAGATGGGATTTCTGCTGTCTTCTTCAAGCCACTTCCTCCAGAGACTTCTCCATTAAATCTCTATAGTTCTACTCTTCTGATCATCCCCAGTCAGCAGTGGGAGTGTCCAACTGTATGGAATTACTGTATGCTATAGCTGCACACTGAGGAGCTCTGTGTGCAGCATCCTGTGAGCCATATTGATGTCACCCTATCAGTGCAAACTGAGATACCTCAGCTGGCTGACAGCTGGACCTTAAGGGACAAGATTGTGCACTGATCTTGTAATACAAATTAGGTACTAAGAAGGAGGCTGGAGAATTTAGGCATTTCTGCCTCCAGCTTAAGCAACACTAAGTCTTGGTCTTTATCTGGAAAACGATGTGAATTAACTCATTTGGCATTCATAGGCCAAAAATGAGTATAATACCCTAAGAACTGTCAAAAGACAGGTTTTTTAACAATTGCAATAATTAACTTATAAAAATAATTCATTTAAAGAAATCAGGAAGAAGGACAAGAAGGACTAATCATGCAAATATCCTATCCTGAGAAGCATTCTGTAAATTTATACAGGTTTCCTATTATATTCCCATCTAAAGCTTGTGATGACACAAACACTTGCAAAGCTTACCAGATAAAACATGCTCTCTTCAAACAGCAAAACATTTATTTATGGTTGGATTTTTTAATTGCATTTGGACTCAATGTTCTTAATAGTCTTTTCCCACATAAACAATTCCATAATTCTCTAAGTCACACATTCTGCTCTATTGAGATATGTCATCAGACTATGCTAAGACAAATTTTTGGAACTTCTAATTAAAATTCTGCAACCACAGTGAAGCTGAGGAGGAAACACAGATCACTACAGTTACCTTGTGGCATGCCAATACTTCCTTTTAATCACAGTGCTTTTCATTTTTAAATCCATGACATCACAGGCACTAATTAAATATCTTTGGGCAGGAAGGAAGAGATTTTTCTTTCTTATTATACTGATGGGTAAGCTGAAATGCAAAGCAGTTAATTCAAAGTGAAAGTGCAATAAAGCAAAATACTAAAACTCATCACAGTTTTGTTTACTACCCTAAATCCTTACTGTCCCAAAATACAATAAGAACTGTAAAAACCTTATGGCTACATGATTTGTTTCCTATACCTACATGGAAGGGTAAGGTATAGGCAATTCCAAAAAATGGTGATCCACAACAAAGCATCCTTGATATCATGTTCAGGTTTCGCATGGAAAGCTCTTCACCTGATAAAGTTATTCCATTGCAATAGTTTGGGGAGCATCTTAGAAGGCTGGGTGTTTCTTGATTTTAAACCATCTTGATGATTTAGACATTCAGTAGCAACAAGAAAGTTTAAAACAAGATAGTGCTATGCACTGATTTTCATATATGACAGACATATTTCTACAATACAGAAGGCTGACCTAACACTTTACTACATACGAGTGAAATGGCATCCTGTTCCCCATAGGTTTTTCTGTTTATTTTTAACTGCTTTCCTACCAGATTAGTAAAGAAAAAGGAATCAGATAAGTGCCAAAGCTTAAAAAAAAAAAAAAAAGCAAAATGGTGCTTTTAAGTGTGTTTGAAAATATAAGTTTTTTGCACTTTTCATAGATACATGGCATTCTCTAGAATGATATTGCTCCAATGCATACTTTTTAAATTCTAAATGTTTTTAGCTGTTTTAGTAAACAGATTTTCTCTGATATATTCTTTCAAGCTGAAATTGGGTCTAGTAGATAACACACAGGTAGGTAAAAGTAGACTACAAAAGATAACATTCAGAATGTATTTCCCTTGACTTCCCATTAAAGCAAGTGAAGAAAACAAGCAGGAGATCTTCAGATAATATTCTATGTGAATTGAAAAGAATCTGTCCTTATTTGAAGTAACTGAGAAACTCACACAATGAAATACAGCTCAGACAGGTGAAAGGGTCACGTATGATGTCAAATCTATCCTTTTAATGTTCAAATTAAAGTTTCTTTAAGTACAATCATATAAAATAAAGGTGAATTTGCAGAAGCAATTGAACCTGATCTGTTTCATAAATATAGTGTTTTCTAATTAAACTGAGGATTCAGGAAGGCAACCCTGAAATTAAAAGGATTTAGGAAGATACAAGTACCAAGATTGGCAGTTCATTAGCTTTAACAGTCTCTTTGAGATAAGATATAATTTTAACTTCTGCTTGTAGTGGGTGTGATGCCATTAAGAATGTTGTAATTAAAAAACAACAACAACAAAAAAATCCCACAAAAAAACCCCCCAAAAAATCAAACTCTCTCAAAAAGCTTTGAGAAACCAGAGAAAATATGATTTATAGGGCCTAAGTATTCCTTTAAAAGGTGTCTCTGGCAAAAGAGATAGAAGAACTCTAATGACTGTGGAGTATATTACAAAACTGAAATGAAGCATGTAAGGGCCAAGAGCCTGTAATAAAA
>VXBB01009772.1:168-24429 GCA_013399915.1 Illadopsis cleaveri
AAAGGGGCTCCAGGAGAGCTGGAGAGGGACTGGGGGCAAGGGATGGAGGGACAGGAAACAGGGAATGGCTTCCACTGCCAGAGGGCAGGGATGGATGGGATATTGGGAAGGAATTCTTTCCTGTGACTCTTCCCTGATAACAGGCTGGAAAGGGTTTCCTCTACACCTCCTTTTATTCCCTGACTGCCACCACAAGGAGCCTGCGAGACCCCTGGAACCAGCTGCCTAAATATAGCATTGTTTCATCAATTATTTCAAACCAGTTGTAATTAATGTGAAATGAACTCAAAGAATGTGCTCTTTGCTTAATAATGCACAGAGCACTGGCACAGCTGCAAGCATGGAACAGATGGAAAAATATTTGGGAGGTGTGAGAGAGAGCCTGGCAGCTCCAGGAGATCCCACATCACCCCTCTGAACGCTGTCCTCTGTTCTCACAGATTCCCAGCAGAGAGAGGCAGAGTCCCTGGGCACCAGACGGGTTTGTGTGGTTCAAGGAGCACCCCGAGCCCCCCAGGGAGACAACCCTCTGTCAGAAGATGCTTTTCCCATCCCTGCCCCAGGCCAGCAGCTGCTGAGATGGCACAGAGCACTGAGCTGCAGCCGAGCTTTGAGGATGTGTTCAATATTCTGTCCCAGGTCCCACCGGAGAAACTGCTGAGCCTCAAACTCAAACTGAAGCACTTGATACCTGGGCGCTGCAGCAAGTTACTGCAAGCTATGGTCCAGCTTACTCTGGGGCAAGAAACGGATGCAAGAATTTGTCTGGATGCCTTGAGGGATAACCAGGCAGCCCAGTACGTCCAGCAGATCAAACTGGGCACCGCAGGAGTGCAGGAGGACAGGGAGGATTTGCAGCCTGCCCAGCTGGATACAGGTGCCATGGCACTGCTGGCTCAGGTGTACACAATGCTGGCACAGGAGGAGCTGTGCAGTCCTGAGGCTGCCACCAAAGCCTGCCAGGCCAGCAAGGACACTCAGCAGGGGACACTCAACAACATGCCACCCAAGGAACAGGACAAACAGGACTCTGCAGCCAGTGGGGGCTCAGGGGACAGGATTTCAATGCTGAGATCCCATGAGGATGCAGGATTTCCCCACACAACCAGCTCCCACAACGTGATGAGTTCACCAGTGCAGATTGAAGGCAACTCAGACCTTTCAGGCCCACGGACCCTGTGCTCTGTGGGGAGCTCCTCCCTGTCCAGCTGTTTGGAGATCAGTGTATCACCAACAGTTGCTTTTCACACCCAGCCCTCTGTCCCTGAGTGTGTCCCCTCACCCAGCCGTGCTGGTCACCCCGAGGGGGACACACAGAGCCACGGCCCGCAGGAATCCAGCTGGGCCAGCACACCCAGCTCTCTCCCTGGGCAGGACACAGCTGCCCCAGGGCCCCAGCCAGAGAAGGTTCTGCAGCTCAGTCCCTGTCACCCCACCCCTCTCCCTGTTCCTGAGACACTGCTGCCCTCGGAGCCTGCCCAAAGCAGTGATGTGTCCAGCACAGTGACAGAGCCCCACACACCAAGAGAAAAGCTGGATGAAAAGCAGGATGAAAAGAAATTATCTACTGGTGTTCCTGACCAAAGGGCTGCAGTGGACACTGCTCCTGCCCACGTGCCCATAAAGGATTCCTACACTCCAGAAGGCATTTCCTGTAACTCTGTTCCTGCTTCTCTTCCAACCTGTTCCCTTCCTCCTCCTACTTATTCCTTCACCTCAACTCTTCCTCCTCTCCAGGAACCTCACTCCAACCCATTCTATCCCCCTCCCCTGCGCTCAACCCCCTCTCCAGCCTGGTCTCCTGCTCTCCCAGCCATGGATCCATCAGAGCCAGATGGTGCCAAGTTCTTCTCGTTTGTTGTCCTGCACGCCAGTGAAGATGAGACTGTGGCCCACAAGGTCAAGACCCAGCTGGAGAACATGGGGGTGTCCGACGGTGCCACGCTCAGCGAGGATTTCTTCATTGCTGGACGCAGCCACATGACTTGCTTCCAGGATGCCATGGAAAACTCTGCCTTCGTGATCCTCCTGCTGACCAAGAACTTCCCATGCAACCTGTGCCTGTTCCAGACAGACACTGCTCTGATGCAGTCCATCCTGGACCCCTCCAAGCGAAACTCAGTCATCCCATTTCTACCCAAGGCAAACGCCCTGGAGCGCAGCCAGATCCCCGTGACGCTCAGTGCGCTCGTCATCCTGAATGAGAGCTCTGCTCACTTCTGCAAGAATGTGCACAAGACTTTTAACCCCAAGAAGATCAGGGAGAAGAAAGCCCTGTGGGAGCAGATGCAGAGAAGGAAGCTCCAGGCGTGTTGGGAACGGCAGCAAGCCCAGCAGAGCCTGGCTGGCCTGAGGCTGGGCTCCCCTCCCTGGGTGCCTCCAGCAGCGCCCCGGCCGTGGCCAGCAGAGCCATCAGCACAGCCCTGGTGTCCCCCTGCCCCGAGGGGACCTCCCCCTGCCCAAGCACAGCTCCCCCCAGGCCACTACAACATCACACCAGGCCAGGGGGGGATCCCACACCTCATCATCCAAAATGCCAGCATGGTTCAGATCGGGAACCACAACGTGATGCAGGTGGGAACTGCCCCACCTGGGCCTGGGGACAGCCAGGAGGAAACCAGGCACAGGGTCTGACCCAGGGCAGCCAAGCTCAGAGACAAAATTAATTTCAAATCCTGGATTAGGGTGATTCTGCTGGGACTGGGACTACTATTCTATGCATCAAGAGTGTCATTTTCCTGAAGCACAAAAGAAAATTCTTCAGTTTTTGTTGGACAAAAGATGTGGCAATCTCTTGGAACTGTTCTTCCTGGTGCTTATTTTCATGTAACTGAGAAAATTATTTTCCTGATTGTCTGGAGCTACTTGAAGATTTTATAAATAAATTTTAATTAATTTATTTGTGTTCCTCTGGTTCTTTCCCATAGAGTTAGAAGAGGGTTAGTCAGGGATATATGGAAAACTATTCTGTATGTTGGCTGGAGGGGCTGGGACATGGCACTGACCAAATGATTTGAGGGACAATCTACAAGGGATGCTTTGGGAAGCTGCCTTTAAGGAAAAAGTGGAATGAAAACCCAAAAGCAGGGAGCAGAGTAGTGCAGGAGGGTGGAGAAATCCAGGAATGGGGAGTGGGAAGGATTAATTTTGCAGGATCTGAGCAAGGGATGTACCAGGCTGGTACCTACTGAGCTTTAACACCAGGAGGGCACCTGGAGCAAAGCCCTCGCTCCTCCTCCCTCGCTCCAGGCACAGCCATTTTCCTGATCGTCAGCAGAGGTCACCCCAAAGCCACTGAGAGACTGGAAATGGGGCTGTTCCCTCCCGGAGCAGAGCCCAGAGCCGGCTCAGCCTGTGCCAGGAGCAGGGCAGAGCTCGCAGGCTCCTGACAAGCTCTGACAGGCTCCTGACTCCCTGTCAGGGGGTGTCGAGGACAACTCTGTGTAGCACAGGGAAGTGACCCCACGGCAGGTATTCCTGCAGCTCTGTCAGTGCTCCTGTCACTCCCTGGCTTCCCCAGCAGGTTCCCAGTGTCTGTCCCAGCAGTTCCAGGAGGACCTGAGCCCATCCCAGCCCTGGGCCTGCCCGAGCTGGGCCCTCTCAGGCTTCATTCAGGACTGCACCTTTGTCCAAGAGCCCTCCAAGCCCCAAGCCCTGAGTGAGACGTTACTGAATCCTTGGAGGAGACTCTGGGCTGCCCCCAGCTCTTAGCTTCCAGCTCTCAAACAGATCAGATTTTAACTCTGCAAGACCCAGTGACAATGGATTAACTCATCTACTCCTTCCAGAGCCTGCTGGCATCCTCCAGGTGCTCAAATTCATTTAATTTCCTGCTTTCTCTCCTCCATAGCACCATTAAGAGGAGTTGTGTTCCTGCAGTTGGAGCAGGACAGTCCCACCCCCTGGGAGCACTCACATCCCTCCTCTCCCAGCTCCTCCCCTACTATAAATAATCGTGCAAAATCAGTCAGCTGGGAGCTGCTCCAGCTTGTAAACAACCTCAGCACAGCCACATCCAGCGTGCTTGGATCACACAGAGGGGAGGGAGAGCTGTGTCTGGGGTACAGGAGGCTCTGCAGACACCACAGTGGAGAAAAAACTCCTCTCTGTCCAAGAATTAACAAAATAATCACTGAAACATTGCCCTGCTCTCCACAACTCTGTGTTTTGCCCACATGGAGCTGGCCCTACAGTCAATCAGGCTTGTTCAGTGTAATTACCCCCAAATCACGCAGTGATTTCTCCCACTCTGTAATTACTATCAACATTTAATTGCTGGGCCCTCTATGTAATTACAGATTATTTGTGTTCAAAAAAAAAGTGAAGCCTTCTCCATCACACAGAATATTCTCCTCCTTGGGGTTGTTGCAGCACCTGACTGGATCCCCCAGTTCCTTGACCACAGCAGCCCAGCTCCAGAGCTGCTCCTGCCTGGAGGAACTCCCTTCCCACCTCTCTCCTGCCAGCAGCCCAGATGGAATTGTCCTGAGCAGCCCCTGCCGTGGTCCTGAGGCCACCTGGCTCCTCATACCTGTCCACCACACGGCTGGAGATCACCTGCAGCACAGGAGGAATGTCTGGGTGGGAGCAGCACGTCCCCAGGCTCTACAGACACTGCTTAAATGGCATTTTTAGCACAAAGGCATCATCATTCACCAAGGCATTGAGAACTAAGGATGGAGCAATGAATGACAGGACAAACATTCAAATGTTTTATCCACCCACCCTCCCTGGAGGAGTCCCAGCATTTTTGGGATCCAGGTCCCTGTGTGGAACTAAGTCCAGCACCATTAATTCTCTGTTTTTACAGTCCCTGATGGGTTTGGGGTTGGAAATCAAACTGATGACAGTGTGTCCCCCTTTCTGCTTGCTGTGTCCACCGTCCCACATGTGTAAGGCAGGTAATGCCCAAGTCAAAACAGATCCTCTCACACTGTTTGATTTACATCAAAATATAAGGCAAAACACAGAAGAAGAGGTGTCATTTCAGTGTCAGTGTTACTCTTTTCCAGGGGGAATGTTTGGAACTGCAGCACAGATTGGCTTTTCACAGGAATAACCATGAAATGAACCCATCACGCCTGTTAATTGCAAACACCCCAGAATTCCACACCCACAGTGTCCCATCCCTGGGAAAGAAACTGAAAATAGAGGGAAACACCTGAATATAGAGGTTTATCAGGAAGAAGTCCAAGGCACTTGCACTCTAGCAGCCATTTTTTGTTTTATTATTTAAAGTTAAGAGCGCTCATCAGCTCACAAAGGAACAAATCCCATTCCTGCAGTTTAGTCCAGGTTTCAGCCAAAAGGAGAAAAAAAAAAAAATAGAAGGCAGCTAAACTAACTCTGCACTTTACAGCTCAAGTCAAGTTAAACCTCCTCGCTTTATAAATAAATGTTATAGTTAACACTGCAAAATGTACTGGCAGATCTACAATATCTTGAAGGGGCAGAGAGCATGGTTATTGAGGCTGATAAATACAAGTAGAGAAGCTTCAGTAGCACAGAGAGCCAGGGTGGGGCCAGGGGTCTGCTCTCCCAGGTGGGACCTTCCCCAGAGCTCCAGGCAGCTGCTTCCCCCCTCAGCTGTGCTTCCCACCCTGCTCAGGGCCAGGGAAGGAGCCACGGGCTGCCCATCATCCCCTGCACAAGGACAAACTGCTGGAAACTCTTTTTGTTTTCCACCACGGAGGGTTCAGCTCCCAGAAGCAAAAACCTGCCCTGAGACTACAGAGTTAAGAACAAGGCGGGTGCAGATCCTCGTCAAAGGAAGGAGCTTGCCCAAACAGCAGCCAGGTGAGATCTCAAATTCCACCTTGGAAGTAGCACCATCCTCAGTGAAGTTACAAAAAAAAAAAAAAAAAAAAGGAAAAAAAAAGAAGACTCAAAAGCCCAAACCAGCTGCTAAGAACCCACTGCATGAGGTTTCAGAATGGGGCAGTAACAGAGCCCAAGCAGGTGATCCTAAAACCTCAGAAGGACAAGGAGGCCTTGAACTTTCATTTCTTGCTTCTTCCTTCAGCCCACCCTGGTGCAAACCCACCACAGACACTCACTTGCTTTCATAACGCCCTCCAAGCACCTCCACAGTGCAGGTACCTCCTGGCCCAAAGGGCTTGCAAGAGCTGAGCCTTGAAAATAGTTCAAAAAGTGCTGTTCTGGCTCCCAAACCATCCACATTCATCCTTCCAGCTCAATCCCTGCTGCCCTCTGGAGCCAAAGCACATACATGCTGGGAATGGAGGGAATGGGTGTGGAATGGACAAGCCAAGGGCCCAAACACCACATCAGGATTTTGTTCTTAAAGTCGTTTTTTCCTCCCCATTCATAAACAACATCTATGGATGAAACTGTATAACTATAACTGTATAACCAGAACTGACCTTCCTCTATCTTACAGGATTGGAGAAGTCTTGCAGCATAGATAGGGCCTGGCTCTACGAGAGAAAAAACATCTCAGCTTTACACACAATCACGGAAATCTCAGGCTTTTAACACCATTTGCTACTTGGCCAACCAAGAGAGAGACAAACCCCATCCTCAGCACACCCAGCCCTGTGCCATCTCTGGGCAGAGCACGAGCCCCTCAGCTGTTGGGCATGGGCTGTCCCAAACCTGACAGGAGGGAGGGGAAGGGATTAGCTGGAGGGTATTTTATTCCTCACTCACTTTCTATCTGTTGGGTGTGTGGGGTGGGAAGGGCCAGAGCATATGGGGGATGTGTAGCTGCTCCAAAGCTGAACATTGAGTTAATCCAGCACTAGTGGGAGAGGCAGCAGGTCCCAGGGAAATCTCCATCTCCTTTCTTCTCAGGACACGATGGTGGGGAAGGGCAGGGGCTGTGGCCTCCTGTGGACACAGTGCACTGGAGAGAGCTGGTACCTGAAGGTGACAACGAGGGACAGCAATGAGCTCTGGGGCCTCCTCCTCCCCTGCCCCGACACGCCAGCTGGGTGGTGACAGATGGGGACAAAGCTCAGCACAGCGACGGCCCTGGGCACTTTGGCACAGCCAGCCCGAGCCCTCCAGCTGCACAGCCTCAGCGGGGTGGGGACAGGCTGGGGACCGTCACCTGTCACGCCCTAGTGCAGCTCAATGAAGGCTTCCAGCTCCTCGGGAATGAATCCCTTGTAGGGAATCTTGTGCTTGTCCAGGGCGCGAGCAGCAAGGCACTGGAGGGTGATGTAGTTGAAGGGCTGCATGGTGCTCTTGGTGAGCAGCTTCTCGTCCAGCAGCTCGTAGGCCGTCTGCTTGAAGGCGTTGGTGGCGTCCATGTGCGCCCCGGCCTCCATCAGGGCGCTCATGATCAGCGGGCAGTTGTTGCGGGCGGCCACGTGCAGGGGGGTGTTGTTGTCATAGTCCCGGCTGTCCGGGTCCGCCCCGCACTCCAGCAGCAAGTTCACCACGTGCAGAGAAGGGAATTTGCCCACAGGGTAACGGCCCACCATGGTGGTGTCCTTGTCCACGGCCATGTGCAGGAGGGTGAAGCCGTTCTTGGCGCGGGGGCTGCACTTGAGCAGGCGGTAGATGGTCTGGCGCTTCTGGTGCTCCTGCTCCGGGGTGCACTCCACCTTCTCCAGCAGGAAAACCAGGTGCAGGATGATGGCCAAGGTCTTGGTGAACTGCGCCGAGTCGGCCACGGGGTCCTTGCCGTGCACCAGGGCCCTCTCCACCTCCCGGACCCCTTTGCTCAGCACCCCGATGAGGTCGGAGAAGCCCAGGTGGGTGGCTAAAGTGCCTTTGGAACGGTCCTGGAGCACGTAGGAGTAAAGCTCGGCAAAGGAAAGGAAACTGCTGGCAGTCATGGGGCTGAGGGGCTCCAGGTTGCCTTGCTGCATGTCCAGGGCGTACTTCCACAGGTTAATGCAGCGCTCGAAGTTGCCGGAGTCGGCGTAGACGGCCCCGCGGTATCGGATGTAGTAGGAGGTGTCGGGGTGGGAAGGGCCCAGGATGCGCTCCCGGATCAGCAGCGCCTGCATGCGCATCTCGTCGGGGTCGGTGATCAGGGCTTCCAGCTCCTCCAGAGAGCTCACCTCCCGCGAGTAGTCGTAGGCCAGCACCAGCTGCCGGGGCTCGGGCTTGGGCAGGTACTTCCCGCCCTCGCAGCGCAGCTCCATCGCCCTGCGCCAGTACTTGTGGGCTCCCAGCAGGTCTCGTTTCTTGTCCACAAACGTGGCACCCAGTAGCTCCAGAGCTTCCACGGCGGCCTCTCGAGTGCAGAACACGTGCGGGACCTCGTCCTGACCGGAAGCCGAAGCACCGCATCCCTCACAGCCCTCTTCACTGCAGCCCCTCTGATGGCTCCCACCTGAGGCACAGGTCCCAGTCTGGCTCCCCGTAGCCTCGTCCTGCTGCAGCCCCCCCTGGATCAGGTACTCCACGATGTTGGTGTGGCCGGTGACGCTGGCAGCGAGCAGAGGGGTCATGCCATAGCCGTCCTTCTCCATGCGGGCCTTGGAGCGGAGCAGCAGCTGCAGGATCTCCAGGCTGCCCGACTCGGCACAGTCGTGCAAGGCCGTGTTTCCCTTCACGCTGCGCCGGTTCACATCGGCCCCTTTCTCCAGCAAGTACCGGGCGATCTCCCGGTGCCCTTTGTAGCAGGAGATCATCAAGCACGTGTGGCCGTGCCGGTTGGCCACCTCCAGGTCGGCCCCGCGTTCGCCCACCAGGTACCGCACGATCTCCAGGTGCCCATCGAAGCAGGCGGCCCGCAGCGGGGTGGAGTTGGTCAGCGTGGTCTGGTTCACCGAGGCGCCGTGGTCCAGCAGGCTCCTCACCACTCCCAGGTGCCCCGCAGCCGAGGCCGCCCACAGCGGCGGGGCCCCCTCGATGGTCTCGCCGTCGAAGCTGACGGAGCCGCCCTCCTCCACGCGGGCCCCGCAGTGATCCAGCAGGTACTCCACCACCTCCAGGTGTCCGTGCCGGGCCGCGATCAGCAGCGGGGTGCTGCCGGCCCCGGGGCCGCCCCCGCCGCCAGGCCCCGCCGTCAGTGCCTCCAGCTCCTCCCGGCTGCGGCTGCCCAGCAGCTTCTGCAGCAGCTTCAGCTTCCCGTCGCGGGCTGCATTGTACACGGCCGTGCGCAGGTCCATGGCGCCAGCGGCCGCCTCCAGGCCATGGACAGGCGGCGGCGGCGCNCGGGCCCGGCCGCCATCTCAGGCTGCGCCGCGGAACAAAATGGCGCCGCGCGGGGCGGAGCGGGACGCGCGGTGGACGATGGCAGCTGTAGTCCCGGGAGCGGCACTGTCCGCCCGGCGCCGCACGGCGCGCACTCTATTTCCCAGAAGGCAGAGCGGGTGGATGGAGAGGGTGGAAGGATGTGCACCCTCTCCCTGCAGGGCATGCTGGGCAGTGTAGTCCCCTGGCCCCAAGGCGGGTGGCACCGCTGACGGGGCTTCACCAGCGCCGGGACTGCGCTTCCCAGTGCGCCCCGCGGGACCAGGCGCTGTCCAGGTGTGTCTGTGACTCCCGGCGTGTGCAGGTTCCATAGCGAGTTTATTTCTCTTGAATTCCTTGATGTTTTGGCACTTCAAAACACGGCAGCTGTACAGCATTGATCTGACGTGGCTTGATTGCAGGGCTTATGAATTTATAGTGTCCTGAGCCGTATCGGAGTCATGGGGATGACGCAGCGAAGCCCACGGCCCTGCACAAGTCTGGTGGTGCGTTTTAAAGTACGAGTTTCCTGCCTTGGAGGTGGCAAAGCATCCTCCCCACCAGCGAACACAGATTTATTCGCTCCAGTTCCTCCCACGGGACATTATGTCCAGCTCCCTCCATCCCTGAATGACAATACCTGCTCGGAGTGAGGGAAAACACTCAAGCAATAAATAGCTCCGCTTAGATGAGCAAAGCTTTACTCACCAGAGTCTATTTTTAGGGAATAATTTGAGTTTAAGTGTATCTAATCTTTATACAGAGAACTGGCACAGGGTTTCTCCCATTGTATTTTATTTATAGCTGGGTTTCTCCTACCCAGGGAAATAAGCTTAGTCTCATTATTTCCATTATTATTATTCTGTCTGTCATGATTATTATTCAGTCCATCCACCCGTTTTAGGTCTTGTCTGGAATCACAGTGGATTATCCCACTGATGCCTGTTGCCTTCACACAGAATTTCACTTTTGTTGCTAAGAAACTGCTTTTGCATAAGAGGCAGCAGGAGCCCAATTTTCACTTCAGCAGCTTCTGAAAGTCCCTGGGAGCAGCAGCTGCTCCTGGAGCCGGAGTGGCTGTGGCAGAATTCCCACACAAGGTCTGTGCCTGGGAATTGTTCCCTGTGAGATTGGGATGGAATTCCCAGAGCAGCTGTGGCTGCCCCTGGATCCCTGGCAGTGCCCAAGGCCGGGCTGGAGCAGCCTGGGACAGGGGAATATGTCCCTGCCCATGGCACTGGGTGGGCTTTGAGGTCCCTCCAGCTCAAAACTTTCTGGAATTCTGTGACACAGTGACTTTGTGTTTGAGAAGAAAAGGGGCAAAGGTCCCTTAAACATCTCCAGGGTGTCCATGCTGTGCAAGGGCAGCTCCCTGCACGTCAGGACAGGAGGAACCAGGGAATCCCTCCAGAATCACCAAGTCCAACCTCTCCCTCAGGGCTGTGGGAACACACAACTCTGGGCACGAGTTCATCATGTTTTCACCTAGAAAAAGCCCACTGAGCTCCATTTGAACACTGTGAACCCTCTGGGTGTGTCTGGGTATTCCCAGGCTGTGAATATCCACCCTGGGAGTGCCGTGTCCCCGTCCCTGTCCCCTCTGTGAAGAGCAAACCCCCAGCTCCCAGGCTGTTTGTGCTGCAGGTCAAGGCACAGACACGGTGACATTTCCTCTCCCCGCTGGCTCTCGTGTTGCCATGGTGACCAGATGCACTCGCTCTTTTATCTGAAGTATCTATTAACCAAAGCTTCCTATTAATTTCCCCTCCATAGAATCCATTAGGAATTCACCAGAACACCACACAGGTTTTTAGGTCCCAAATCCACTTTAGAGCCCACCCCCCGTTCCTGGGTGGGCTCAGAGACATTGTGGGGTAAAGTGCAGCTGATGGAAATGGTTTTTCCATTAATAAGAAATTTCTCAGTAATGAGGGAATAAAGAGCAGGAGCAGAAGTGTCACAGCAGCCTCTCCCTGCAGATCCCTGGATGTGGAATGTGCTGGAGCCTCAGGACCTCACCCCCAACCTTTTATAGACCAGGGCTCCAAGCCCTGTGTAGGGACCTTCCAGGGATCCAGGGGCAGCCACAGCTTCTCTCGGCACCCTGTGCCAGGGTCTGCCCACCCTCCCAGCCAGGAATTCCTTCCCAATATCCATCCAGCCCTGCCCTCTGGCAGTGAGAAACCATTCCCTGTGTCCTGTCCCTCCATCCCTTGTCCCCAGTCCCTCTCCAGCTCTCCTGGAGCCTCTTTAGGTCCTGGAAGGGGCTCTGAGCTCTCCCTGGAGCTTCTCCAGGTGAACACCCCCAGCTCTCCCAGGGTGTTCCAAAGTTGGAGCCTCTTTCCTGGACAGCCCCCACTTCCACTGACACAAGAGCTGGGGACAAAGGATCTGTGCCATCCCCCTGAGGGTGTCAGGGACCTGTGGCTGCTCCTGGGTTCTCCTGCTGAGCCCCAGCTCCTCCCAGGAGCTGCGGGGATCCCCCCCGTGCCAGCAGCAGCTCAGGAACATGGGTGAATCCCCACGTCTGGGGCAGGAACGAGAGGCTCAAACCCCCCAAGTCCCTCCCCTACAGACCACAGTCCCCCACAGGGGACACCTGTGTAGGGTTTTTGGGATAACACAGAAAAAGCCCCAGTCAGAGTTCTGGGAATAAGAGAGGAGTTAAATCCCCATGGGAGGAAGAGCAGATAAAAAATGAGACGTTGTGACAGAGCTGTCAGGCTGCGTGGCAGGAGGGTTAATTTTTTGTGAAACTGCCATTTCATATTCCCTTTCAGACAAGCTGAATTACACGGTGCTGGCTGCTGCAGGAGGAGCATAATTTCCTTCACAGAAATAATGACAGGGTACTTAAAGAGCAAGTGAATGGATGGCTGAAGTACTGGGCAGAGACTTCAGAAATCCAGGCTGAGCCCTCACCTTTACAGGAGGCTCCTTTGGTGACCTTGGGCTGGTCATTTAATCTTCCTGTGTCTCAATTCCCTGCCAATAACATGGGAATAATAACTGTTCTCTGTCTGCCTGGCTTATTTAGGCTGCAAAGTCGGAATTTACAGCTCGTGTTTGCTCTGCCTTGAATCCATGCTGAGGTGTCTGGGACAAGCACGATGTACAATGTGGAAAATAACAAAGGGATGGATGGTTTGGAACGTCCTCAGTGTGAAAGGCTCCAGAATTCCTCATCCATTGCTCCCCATCTCTTCCCTTAAAATATGAAGAAGTTTGGAGATGTGCTAAGAGTTCCAAAAGCATCAAAATAATTTAGGGGCAGAGTCCATACTGATTTATTGAATCCCTGAGTTCCTTCTGAAGCAGAGAGTGGATAATTTAGAAACCTGCAGAAATTTCCTTTGTGTTCAGTCAGGGCTGCAGCAGCTCCTCAGGTTTTTCAGTGTAAATTGGGGTTTGCAGGCTCCTGTGTACCCAGATTTTATCCATCTCCAGCTTTCAGCAGTTTGTGTGATTTCCTGAAGCCAGGGAAGATGGGTCCCTGCTCCCAGAGCCAGTGAACACCAGATTGTCTCTATAGTTGAACAATTTGCTGTACAAAGGGAACAATTCTAAAAATAGGGAGAAATGGCACCCTGACATTAGCAGGAACGATGACCCAATCCCCACCTTGCTGCAGGGCCTTTGTCCTGTAACTGCCTCCATCAGCAGGGCTCTGATGACATTATTTGCTGTGCTTATGTGGACACGGGGGCCACGGGTACCTGGGAGGGAGGATTTTGATCAGCCTGCACAGGATGAACACGCTGGGGGAACACTAAATCAAAGTTTCATTTACATCAGACACCAGCCTGGCCCTTGCAGCAGTAATGGTTGCACTGCTGCCCTCGGAACTTTGTGTGGATTTAATCTGTCAGTGGGGTAGTAAAAGACAGGGGGAGAGAGAGTCGTTGTGGTTTATGAAACCTGGATCTTTTCTTTCAGGCACCAGCAAATGACAGCAATTTGTACAGGTCTGTACTGGGAACAGATTTGTGGATGCCCCTGGATCCCTGGCAGTGTCCAAGGCCAGGCTGGACAGGGCTTGGAGCACCCTGGGACAGTGGGAGGTGTCCCAGCCCATGGCAGGGGTGGCACTGGGAGAGCTTTAAGGTCCCTTCCAGCCCAAACCATTCTGTGATTCCTAAATCACCTCTGCCATAGTACCAGTGATGTGGGCAGTGCTGAGCCAGGTAAGTTGAAAGAAAAAAAAAAAAGGAAAAAGAGAAAAGTGCTCAACAGCACGAACAACCCAAATTATTAAAGATATTTCAGTGCTTTTACCACTGGCCTTAGCAGGATTCAGGAGTTTCATTTTCACACCTAAATACCTTTGAGAATGGAGGCTCTGAATGGTGTTGAAAATTTGTTCTTTTTATATTTTAAGGCTCTGTTGGAAGCAAAGGGCTCAACTCTCCAAACAAGCCCTGCCAGGCATCAAGGTCCTGGCAGTGTCCAAGTGCCCTGACCCTGCTCTGCTGTGTTTGGGGCTGGTTCCTTGGGTCCTGTGCTGCTTTTAGCTGGGGCAGAGTGAATTTCCTTCTCAGTGGCTGCTCTGGGGCTGTGTTTTGGTTTGTGCTGAGCCCAGGGCTGATAACTCACAGATGTTTTTGTTCTTGCTGAGCTCACTCAGAGCCAAGGCCTTTCCTGCCCTCATCCAGCCACGCTGGGGGTGCCTGGGACTGACCCCAGCTGACCCCAGGGATGTTCCAGACCCTAGGACATCATGCTCAGGATATAAATGTAGCCAAAGAAGGAATTGGGGGACATTTGGACTGAGGAGCAGAATAAGCCACGACAGGAGCTCCAGCACCCCAAAACACTTGCACACCCGGGCCGTGGCAGCCTGGGCTGTATGGCAGGCTATGATTTGTTGTCACCTTTACAAACACAACAACAAAATCACTAGTCTTCCACACAGAGCCAGGCCAGGAGAGCAGCACGTCCTCCTCAGGGACGTCCTCCCGCACGTCTTCTCCTAGCATCCTTCTTCAGTTCTTCTCATCCTGTAATCCTTGTTCCTGTCTCTCCTTCAGGGATGGCTGCTGCCCTTTGCAGTGTTCCTCCTGAGACCACATCAAACCTGCCTGTAATCATCTCTCCAATTTGTGCTGTTCCCGTGAGTTTCTGCTCCATTTTCTCACTCTGGAGACTCTACAGGGACATCAGGGCTCAGCAGGGGCTCCTCTTGCCTTACCCTGTGATAAACTTCTCCAGGAGTGCTCTGTCAACCTGTCTGTCTCCCAGCTGTATTGGAGTCTGACTGCAATAAGCAAATGCAATATATGCTGGGGAACGCTGCAGAAAAGGATTCTGCAAAGAGAAAGATAATGATAGTGCTGAGTTTCCTGGAATCCCGCTGAGAGGCTGATTTAAGCAAGGAAAACAAACCCCTTTTGCTGTTCCCTTTCTCTGGATTTGTTGATGAGCAATCTTTGGTTCAGGTCCAGCTTTTCTTTCACTGCCCAGCTTTTCTCTGTTAATCCCTCACGTGGTTGAGGTGTGGAAGGACAGTGCTGGCTCACGCCCATGGAAAGGATCTGACTTTATTCCTTGTCCAGGAGAGCTTTACTCACCTCAGCCACTGAAATCAGGCAGGGAACAGCCTCTTCCCATCTTCACCCAACTGTTATGGGTACCTTTGTAAGCAGGTGGGGAAAAAAGGGAAAGAAATAAAACCATTCCTCAGCAGCTTTGGCTGCTCCTTCCATGGGAGGATGAAGAGTGTGCAGTCACAGGAGAGGGTTTGGGTTTGCTGCTGCTGGCAGGGGCTGTGCCCTGTGGGAGCTCATGGGGAGCAGTCCCATCCCTCCCTCCCTCTCCTTTTTTGTGACAGATGTGCTTTCTATGGACACTTTATTCTAACTCCAGATGGGTGTTTCAGTCTGGGGATTGGTGCTGCTCCGAGATAACAGCCCTTTGTGCTGGCCTAGGTAGCAGAAGTGTTTGTGATAGCTGGGGCTGATACCAGGAGATGTCCAGGTGGTCTTATTTAACAGGGAGCATTAGTGATACTGCCATTGTCCAGGAAATCAGATAAAACCGGGTCCAGGTGTTACCCAACACCGTGTTTGTGTAAGGACAGAGCCAACTGCTGAACACGGGGGGATGTGTTCTTGTACAACACTGCTCTCACCCCAAACCTCCTGGGTAAAATTTAACCAGGAGTTGGATGTGGATGATCCTTGTGAGTCCCTTACAACTCAGGATATTCTGTGATTCTAATCTGAATAGCAAGTGGAACAGTAGTGAGTGTGCAGTGAAAAAGCCTGGGGAGACAATATTTAGAAATGGAAATTCTGGACAATTCAGTCTTCGGCCCAAGATAACTGGAAGAGAGGATGAATTGTAAAGAAGAATGAATTTGAGAGAGAAGACAATTTGGGAAGTGCAAAGATGGACTGGAATTCCAGGCGACAAGGACACTTTTCAAGTCCTTGTTCTGGGACACAGCTCCACAAAGGGATTTACCACAAATCATTGCTAGACAGGTAAAAATCAAGACAGGAGACGTGTGAGCAAGAGCTGCTCTCTTGGTTTCACACCCAGACATTCCCTGTTCAGAGCGAGGTGTTCAGCAGGAAACATAAATCACAGGCTGGGAGGCGTGTGAGGTTTCTGTCTAGACTGTCTCTGTGGGGCCGTATTTCTCCCTGTGATGTTTGTCAGGGAGGGATCTGCCACTTCTGGTTTGTCCCAGAGATTTCAGGGACCTGGCTCCTTGTGCTGGTGGCAGCTGGACCTCACCCCTCTGCCCAGCACCGGGAGGCTCCTCGTTAATTGTTTCAATGGATGGGAGCTAAACTTAGCTCCAGAGCAGGGGGAAAAAGCCTGTCTGGAGAGAGTGGGGACTCTTGGCCTCCAGCTATCTCCAACCAGGCTCATCACGGAGAGATCCCCAGCTGCACTTCCAGGCTGTAAATTAAACAAACAGTATTTCCTCTACACCAGAGCACAGGGAGGCCAGAGAGAACAATGTGGCCTTATTGCTGTTATTTCCTCTGGTTTCAATCTCTGTCCTCTGCCCCCCACCTCCTCCCCAGCCCCGTGTCTCCCACTTTACCCCATTTGTCATTTATTACCGTGCTTTAAAGAGAGGCAGGAGGAAAAATGCTCAGTGCAAATTATATTTTGAGCTGTTGTGCTTTGCCTCTTTGGCAGATAATAAATCTCTCTGGCAATGCTCCTCTGTATAGGATTTGTCATTAAATGCAATTAAACAAACCCTGCAGGTGTCCATGATCAGGCCTGCAGCAGCCCATTCACAACTGCAATGTTATTATCAGCCTGACAACAAAACACCAGATATTTCCTGAGCTCCTCTGATCGATGAGCTTGCCTGATTTGGAACTGGAGGGAGGAGAGAAGGGGGACCAGAGCAGTTCAAATGCTCTTTAGACTTATTGATGGAAAAGTCAAAAAGCTGCTCAGCAATCAGAGGGAAGGTGGAGAGAGGAGGGCCAAGGGACAGGAGGGCTAAAAGGGAAAAATGAGAGAGGAGTGTTTGGGAGTCAAAAGGCAGAAACAAGGTGAGTTATCACATGGAGCCCTTCCATCCAATGAGTTGGTTAACGCACAAGACGGGATTTTAAGAGGCAAGGAGGGTATTTTAGGGATGATTCTATGGCAATTGGGCTTTCAGTGTTGTTATGTTCACCCTGGGACAGGACTTGACTGGCAACTTATCCTGTTGTCCAGAGATGTCTGTCTGCCTCCACAAGCTGTGTCCAGATGATTGGATCAGACACCCACCTAATTTCAAATCCCACCTGGATCAGTCAATGGAATTGGAGAGGGCTTGGAGCAGCCTGGGACAGTGGAAGGTGTCCCCACCCATGGCAGCAGTGGCACTGGATGAGCTTTATGGTCCTTCCAGCCCAAACCATTTGGGATTCTATGACTCTCTGAGTGCAAGTTCTTCCCTATCCTCATTCACACCAAAGCATGTCCTGGCACAGCTTTGGGAAGCTGCAGAGGTGCTGCTGACAGGACTTGTCCAAAGCAGATCCAACAACATTCACACCAGAATTGTTGTGTGCTCTGACAATCAGGAACAGGAAAAAAATCTCCTGTGGTTCCTGTCAGCCATCCCAGGCAGCCTGTGGAGTGTGAAGGTCAAGGATTCACAGGGGACTGGCTGCCATCAAGTCCAGTGAGAGAGAAAAATTCGCCAACAGCGGCGGAATTCTTCTGCCTGACTCGTTTGCTCAGCTCAGCCTCGGGGTGCTCTCAGGATGAACCCCTGTCCCCTCCTGTTCTCACCCCAGGAATCCTGGCTCAGCTGATTCTGGGGCACACATGGAATTGCAGTGACAAGGGACAAAGCCCACATCACTGTTCTAGTGCCACCTAAAACAACGGAGTTTGGGGTTGGATAAGCAGAGTCAAGGGTATCATAGTGCCTGTGTAGAGTGTAAGGGGTGATTATTTACTCCAACAATAAAAAGCTTTTGCAGGGATCTTTGACTAAAGTTGTACTGCCTCATCTGTAGGGCAAATAGCCTGGGACCCTGTTTGCTGCCACCCGAGGTCACACTGGGATTGTGACAGAAGGAGCCAGGAATTCTGTCATCAAGCCATGGGCCTCAGAATGAAAATTTCCCCGGAGCCTACACCTAGATCTCTCTGCAGCACTGGTCTCTGGCTCTCTGGCCCTTGTAAAAATCCATGAATAAAGCTCCGTAATAAGTGTATTTTGTAAGTCTCCTTCAGACCGTGGGGACACCTGAGGTGACACTGGGTCAGAACACCTGGGAGCCACGGATGTGGGCAAACCCAGCATGTTCACTGGAACAGGCACTGCCTCACTCCAGTCCCTGCCACCTCCCTCTGCTCCTGCCTGGATCCTGCTCTTGGCCCCGTCTGCCAGAACACACAAACGCCTGTGATCCTCCCGCTGTGCCCCGAGCTTTGTGGGGGGCTGAGGCTGTCACACAGGGACCTGCCCTCTGCTGGGGCAGAGGGACAAGAGCCGGCACGTCCCAGGACCAGCCCGAGGAGCCGGGGGCTGCAGCGGCCTCAGTGTCCCGGGGCAGGACCGTGCGGGAACCGCGGATTTGCCCACGGGAGCGGCGGGGCCGGGCTGGGCTGCTGGGGAAGCCCCCCCGGAGTTTCCATCAGTGGCTGCGAGAGCGGGGAGGGAGCAAATCTAGGGCAGGATGGAAATGCACAACTGATTGGATCGACTTCAACAAACCAACACTTTTTTTTCCCCCTCCCTTCTTTCCACTTCTCTTCCTCCCCAGCTCCAGCAGCTCCTCTCTCCGCGCTGCTCATCTCCCTTTGTGCACCTCTTACCCGCACTCTCCTCTCTAAACAGGTGCAGTTGCCACTCAATAGACTTTAATTACCACTTCAAGGGCTCTCACCGGGGTCTGCGGGAGGGTGGAGATGAATTTTCCCGAGGATTATGCGTGTGGCTGAGTTCCCTTCAGTCAGATGGTGATATTGCTGCCAGCCCGGATCCTTCGAGAGATCGGTTCTTCGGTTCTCTCTGTTCGTGTTAACAAAAAGGAAAACTGCTGCTGAAGGGGAAAAAAAAACAACCCAGCCATTACCTGGATTAATTAGCAGGACAGCAAATGGGTCTGGAGAAAAACATTACAGAAAATTTACAGCTCGGGAGTCTCAGCTGGGCTTCCAAACTATTATTCCTTGCAAATCAGAAGTGGAGAGCTCAGCATCTCGGCAGATTTCTGTGGGAGACTGGGCTCTAAAAATACAAGTTGTTTTTAACCACTTTACCTTTTTTTTGCTCCGTGCTCTTCCCATCACGGCTCACTGGAGAGACGTGCTGTTAATGCATCCTGCTGGGACCCTGGGGATTCCTCCCAGGGAACGTGTGGGTTCATTCCCGGCTTCAGCACAGTTTGCCTGTGATGGAGGAATTATTCCCAGTGTTTAACTAGTAACATAACATTATTTTTATTATTAAGATCCTCTTCAAAAGGCACTCCTGGAGAATGCAGAGCAGCTTATGCCTGTCAGAGCTGTCTGGAATTGTTTGCCCAGGATGTGAGTGCACACTTGTGGGGATGCACACAACAATTTGGATATGTGCTCATCTGTGCTGATACATGCAGAGAGGAGCTGGGAGTATAAGAGGATCTTTTGGGACAAGAGAGATTTCCAAATATTTAAAAAATAATTTCTTTCACTCAACATTAACATTTCTAATTTTTTTTTCATAAAATGAAATGTAGGAAGGAGATTTTTATAGCAAATTAAGCAACATTTTGTTCTGCTGCAATTAAGTTTGTTTTCCTAAACAAGAAATTCAGCAAACTGGGGAAATAGTGCAGCCAAATGTGCTTTTGCAGATGTGTTTTCCATGAAACATTTTGCCTAGCTTCGAAACAGCTGGGTATGTGCAACATCTGAGCTTCTGCTTGGCTGCTGTCCTGCCCTGGTGCCGGCAGCAAAGTCCATGTGGGCTCTGCTCTCCCAATCCACCCGGGATGGCTGGGGCTGAGCTCATCCCCCTGAGCCAGCCAGAGCCCGAGGGAGGGAGGGAGGGAGGGAGGGAGGGAGGAAGGAAGGAAGGAAGGAAGGAAGGAAGGAAGGAAGGAAGGAAGGAAGGAAGGGTTGGACTCACTCAATGGCTCTGTGCAATACTCTGGAGAAAGAGCAGCGTGACCATAACACATGTCAGCCCTGGGAATGTTCTGTTCCTCTTTGCTCAGGCTCGGGATGGAGCTGTGCCCTGATGAGTGAGGAGGTAGAAGACACAGGGCCTGAGATGGGAAAAGGAAGAGTCACACGTTCCCACTCACATTTCTCAGGTTCTCTCCTTCTCCTGTATTTCATTCTTTCAGCTCCTATTATTTGAAATCCTTCTGCCTTCACCACCTCCTCCTCCCACCCTTCTTTTCCTTGTGCATTTTGATTTCCAGGCCCATCTACCACGTTTTCCTGCCATTTCTGCAGGACTGGGATGAACATTGATCACAGCCATCTCAAGCCCATCTCTCCTTTTTCCCAAAGAGCCGATGAAAATGTCACCCATGAGATAATCATCATGTTGCTTACATCCCTTAATTGCTCTCAAAGTACACGTCGAGGCTTCAGAGCCTCTTTGAAAGGCAGGTTCTGGCCTTTGGCACATTATTGACAGGCTGTTGATAGGCCCTTTTGTTGAGAAGCAATTTTGTCCTTTTTCCTGTACAATTTTTTGGGTTTTTTAAAGACAGCCCTTTCAGAGAGAGTAGATTTTTAAAATAGAGCTGAGCTTTGAATGAACAGGCATCAGAGTTATTCCTGAGGAGTGGTGGCACACGTGGGAGAGGAGAGCTACCGGCACACTTTGTGCAGGACTCTGTACAGAAAATAAAACTCAGATGACAAATGGCTCCATCCTTGTTGCTTTTTAGTCCTTCCCCTCTCAGACCTGATAATTAAATGTTTATTTGCAGTGTATTACTGACGTCTTGTGTGTTCTAGTGGATTGCTCCATGATAAACAGGAGAAAGTTGACACTTCAGCTGTGCAGTGACTCATTTGTATCTATTAATGACAATTTTTAGGGGGTTTTAATACCTGTCAATAAAAGTGGACTGAGATTTCCTCATCACAACCTCCCCTCCTGGTCTCAAAAGCTTTGCAGGTTTGGGGCAGGGACAGAGCAGAACCAGGCACACACACAGAGCCTCCATCAGCAGTGCAGAGCCTGTGGCTCATGCCTGAGCAATTCCCACCTCAGCTGCTGATTCCCAGAGGGCACACAGGCTTTAAAGTCACCTCTTTAATGAAGATTTATTTTAATGTGCCCCTGCTGTGAGCCAGGGTCCCTGTGGGGCTCTGGTTACCTCTCAAGGTAACCCCACCTCAGCCTCTGGCACAGCCGAGCTCCAACGCAACCCTGAGCAAAACCCCCAGGCTCTTTGCAACTCAACCCCAACCCTGAGAGAAATTAAATTCCTTCCTTTCTGAAACAATGTCCCTTGGAGTGATTTTGCCCCTAATGAGCCCTGACTGGGCTGCTGTGTTCTGGAGCCACTGGTGTGCATGTTAACAAGGAGGTCTCTCCGTGTGCAAGTGTGGAGATGGCTGGCCCTGTAATGGGATTCTGTTCAGCATCCTAAGTCCTGCATTAGGCTGTGCCTGTAGGAACCCTGGGATGTTCCACAGAGACTGCCTGAAGGTAATCATCTCTCCCAGCCTGCTGGCTGTCCCTAACCAAGTGCTCAGCTTGCAGCTATTCCAGGAACTGCTGCAGACATGATAAAGTTTAGCCCCTAATGCATTCACCAGCAACAAGGTGGGGAAAGTGCCCATTGATTCGGGGTGAAAAGGGAAAAGGCAAAGGGCTGTGGTATCCAGAGAAACCTCCACCTCACTGGGATTTGGGTCTTGCACCCTGTGAGGGACTGGGAGCCCTGGAATTTCAATGTTTTCTCTGAGTGGGTTCAAATCATGGGCAATACTCAAAAAACCATCATCTGCCTCAAATTTATCTTTGAGCCCTGCTTGATTCAAATGATGCATCCCAATGCTTCCCATCCCAGAAACCAATTTCATACATCACATCCACTTAAATACACATTGTACAATAGGTACAGATATACACACACATTTAAATTCCTGTGCTACATGGAATGAGTCCATTCTTTAAAAATTCCAGAAAAGGAGTTCTTCCAAACCCATTCCCTCATTGCCAGACCAGCAGAAAGACATAACACTTCTTTTCTAGAAAAATATACCAGCTCATTTCTTTTTGAAAGTTGTGAACTCATTAGCTGGCACTTAATGTTCCACCCACCTGTGCAGCCCCTCGTGAGGTCACGTAAAACCTGCCCAGAGCTCCAAGCCCACCTTCGTCAGCACAGGGTGAGAACTGCTGAGATAAAATTGTCTGAATTAGATGGAGAGGATTAGAAAGGTGATAAAAGCTAAGGCAGGAGAAAATCAGACGAGAAATAGGTCTGGCAAGATAGATGGATAATCCTCCTCCCAGGCCAAACCTGACAGGGTAATCACCTTTTTCTGTTCTCTGGTTCCATTTGCTCTCAGATCACCAGAGCTTTACAGATATCACTGAATTTGGTTTTCTGGTACCCTGGAAATGGGGATCACAAGATCTGTCTTTAAGGCCAAGGGATCTGAGGTGCCTCATTTAGGAATGGACTAATTCAGATTAGAATTGCAAAAATTATCTCTGAGCAGATTTAACAACCCATTGGAGCAACTGAAATCTCTTTAAACATTCCGAGTTCTTTCCCAGTTGGGAAAGGGTTTGTCTCAACTGGCCTTTGCTCTCCTCCCTCCTGAGAAATTCCCATTGCTCCTGATCCACACAAGGGCCCAGCCTGCAAAGCTCTGCCCCTTGCTGGAGCTTTTGCCCTCCAGATGGAGACTCCTTGTCTGAGGAGAGGAACTCAGGAAAGTTTTCCATCTCTTCGTGGCATTGATTTCTCCACGAACATTCGACTGGCAACACGGAGCAACGGAATATTTGATTAGCCGGAATTACAGACCACAACATTAATAATTTTGCAAGCTGAACTGAAAAGATTTGCTCTTGTTCTCACTGGGAATGGTGCAATTTTCTCCTTTCTAAGAGAAACTTTGCTCTAATGGCAGGGTGCATTGTCATCCCACAGGAGCAGGTACTGACTATTGCCTCTGATTTTGGGGGGCTTGAATCCATGCAATTTTCACCTGGGCTGGAATCTTGTAGGTGGACTGTTCATCATGGCTCTGGGTTTTCAAAAGAAGTCAGCAATTTTGGACACCTTATATTTGTGTTTGAGACACTGAAAGGGACCGATTACAAGAGGCAGGTGCTTAGAAGTCCCTGAAAATCAGGATTAATTGGAATATATCATGCTGGGCACCTGAAAACACTAAAATGCTTTGGAAAATCACAGGGGAGGGAGTTGTGTTCCTGAACATGACTTGGGAAGAATGTACAGCCTTAATTAACACAGGATAAAGAGAAGAACTTTGCATAACATTATGGAAACATCCTTTAATCCTCAGTGCAGCCAAGTGCTTGACTTTTGTTTGATTCCTGAGGGAGTTCAGGAAAGTTTGTGAAAGTGCATTTGTATTCTCCTGATATTGTGTAAGTTACTGTAGGTTTATGAAAAATTCTGAGTCTCCAAATTAAAATAAATCAAAAGGCAAAGTTCTGTCCTCGAGGACACGCAGGGTTTGCTGGCTTGCTGCAGGTCCATGTGTTCACCTGCAGAGCCACAGACTGTGCCATGAAAGATCTTTTCTTTGACCTTCCCAAACCCCTGAGCCAGAGTCCCGGAGTTGGTATCTTCAACTGCTGAACACACATGGAACAAAATTTCCATGTCCCAAGGAGCTTTAAGATCCCTTCCAACCCAAACCATTCTGTGATTCTATGATCTGGGTGAGCAGAAAAACCAAATCCTTTTCTCAGACTTCCCTGAGATCTCAGTCTGGCCTCCCTTTGTGGCCTGAACCCTGCAGGAGCGGGGTGGGTGTAGGCTGGGGCAGGTCCTGTGTCCCCACTGCCCTGCAGGGCCCAGGTGTGCCCCAGGGCAGGGCTGAGCTTGGCACAGCCCAGTGCAGTGTTTGAGAGAGGCTGAACCTGCTGCAGGTGTCTGGGGCAGAACAAATCCCTGCCAAAAGCACAAGCGCCTCGCCCTGTTTACCCAGGCTCAGAGGCTGTCGCAGATCTTGCATCTGAAATCCACTCTCTTGTTCCTGCTGAGATTCCCAAGCACCTCCCAGTCTCCCAGCTACTACCAGATGCCACGATTGCAGTGGAGTGGCAGCGACACACAGACAAATATTTGTGCAAGGCACACAGAGCCAGGAGCCTGGAACATTGTCTGTGTGGTGAGAGGGGGAGAGGGCAAGGAGGATCCTGCCTTTAACAGGCTTTATTTCTACTGAATTTTAAACAACAAAAACGTGGATGTTGTGTGGTGTTTATTTCTAGCAAAACTTCCAATATTTCCTTCCAGCGGGTGACGTGGGACCCTCCTGCCAGATTGATTTCCAGTTTACTCATTTTGAAGAATACTTAAAGGGTCCTGAATTAAACTGAATTAAGTTCAGACCTTACCCTGAGTCCTCTGTTCTTCAGAGACCTCTGGGTTGGATCCATCTATGAGATCTACAGAAAATCGCCAGTAAAAAAAA